>JAUZNK010025086.1:0-19899 GCA_035046665.1 Euphysa ruthae | reverse complement strand
CCGTCCTTAAAGAACATAGATGATATTTCATTAAACCCTGGTGACTTATTTAGTTCTAAATCATTAATTATGTTTTTAACTACATCCTCAGTGACCCTTGAGAATTTTAAATCCTTCAAAATGTTCATTAGGCCGAAAAAATTTTGGGTTGTTTGGGTATTATAAATATTTGATGCTTTTGGAAGGAGATTCGAAAGATTTTTTGAAAGATTTGCAAAAAAAAATTTAAAACTATTAGCAATTTGAAGATGATCAAAAACAAACTTATTACCTTGTTTTAAAAATTGGATTATGAAGATGGGTTTTTTGGTTTTGTAACTCCTATATCTTTCAAAGTTTTCCAAAGATTTTTAGGTTTACCTATACTTTCATAAGTTATTTGTAAAAAAATCTCTTTTTTTCTATTAATAGTGCCAAGAGCAACATTTTTAGCTCTGTTAAATAGTTCCTTGTCTGCATCTGTTTTTGTCCTTTTAAATTGTTCATAAAATTTTTGTCTTATAGCTATTTTTTCTGCAACTTCTTTGTCAAACCACTCTTGAGAAATGTTTTTTACTTTAATTGTTTTCATGGGTGCTATATCTACAATAGTTTGTTTAAATTTTTGTGAAAAATCTACAAAGGCCAAGTTAACATTATCAAAATTTTCATAATTTGGAAAATTTTTTTGACTTAATCTTTTATTTAGTAAGTCCTTACTTTTGCATACTTCTGGATTTTATGAACTTTTTAGTACCAGGTCTAAACCTAGTGATTTAGTACAGAAAATTGGCTGATGATCACATAGAAAAATTTGAGGTGATCCCTGCTGTGTGATTTTGTCAGATGCATTTAAGAGAATATGATCCAATAACGAAAAGGTATTCCTTAACAGCTTCTAAGTTCCTTATAAAGGCGTTCCTTATAAAAAAAAAAGAACATTGATATATTTAGCAAGAGCTAATTATATAGCTTTAAAAATCAAAAACAAATATTAAGTGATAATATCCTGGAACCCGTTATGCTTCTTAAATTAAAGTTATTTTATTCTTTATAATTCCAAGTCATAACAAGCGAATCTCCAGGGAAAGAATAGGTTTTCTTCCTGTTGCAAAACAAGAGGTGGTATTTGGAATAAAAAGCTGTATTAACTATTTGAAAAAGATGTTTTATACCTCTTTCCAATTTTAATTTTAATTATTTTGTATTTTATAAAGTACCCAATTTTATCACAAAGCAAATTTAAACAGCACATGAGATACAAAACCCTGACTGATAGAATAACCAATTTTCATAAAATCCAGACTATTCTAAACAAAGAGAATTTGTATTATTAATAGATTTCAGACCACTTTTTTTTCAATATTTGCACAGCATTATACATTGGCTATAAGCAGCAATAATCTTCGTTAAAATTAAAATACATTAATGTTTATATTATTATTTTTAGTGTCAATAATAAGTATGGTAAATGAACCAAATCGTGGTAGCACAAAAGTATTTGTTCAACGTGACTACAGTCAAGGCACTGCTGTTCAATTCCAGAGGAAATTTCCACTAGAATTGGAAGGGAAGATTTCAAAAATCCTCTTTGAACAGTCTATACATACTATAAATAAACATTTTGATGATGCTGAAAGTAACAAAGCATCATCTTTATTTCAAGGGTTTTGTGCTTGTCTTACTGGATTCCTTGTGTATATTTGTTTTGATACTCAATTTGAATGCCACATGAAAAAGCTTGCTCAGTATATCCATGAGCAGAATGAGACAATTTATTCTCCTCGTGGTTTATTACTAATTAATCCGATGGAGAGAGGTTTGCGTGTTATAGAGATTCACATATTTAGTGATGGACAAAAATAATTTTTTATAAATTAATTTGTACAAAATAAATAATAAAAGTCTTTGCACTTAAAATAAAGAAAGAGTGGCAGTAAGCCTCAACAAGTTCCTGTCGTTTTTTTAGATCGCTCAGATATTTGAAATTTATATTTTACTATCAGTTACATTTTATTGATTAAAAATTCTATATACATCTATATACATGGAATGAATTAGGAAAAAGTGTTCACTTCCATAGGTATTGATAATATATAATGTAATATTTAGATACGAAAAAAAAAGTCATATTTTTTCTCATCTGCAATTTAAGTTTTTGGTAGTTTCATGCATGATATAGAACACTATTATATCTAAAATTATAAAAATGGTGGCTTATTTTAATATTTTTTCTTTTGTGAAAATAAATATATTTTACAATTGACATAATTTTTCATTTGTAAATAGTAGAGAAAAAAATGTCTGACAATTATTTAAATGTGGTATTGTTGTCTGTTTTACATTGAACTTAAATTTGCTGGTACCCTTAAAAGTTTAAATAGATTTAATGATTTAGAAAAATAGTCGTCTTTAAATCTTTTTTTAAAAAATTAAGCTTCTGGTTTAAAGGCTATTTTTAAAAATTGCGAAATTATTTTTTTCTGTTTTTGCATTTGAGCTGTTTTAATAATGAATTGTTCCGATTGCAACGATTTTTGCTCAGAAACTCAGAGTAACAAACATGGAAAGTACATTTCCACCAGAGATGGGAGTCGAATTAGTGAACTTTCATTCCGTAGTCAAACCTACCACTGTGTCAACTCTGCATAAATCTGGTTTTGTGAGTTATTTTTCATGCAGTGTTCTGCTTTTTATGGCCTTAAATTATTCTGTATTCAATTTCTTAAATAATTTTTTTGTGAGTTGAAGACCTCACTTTTTCTTTATGAGCATATAAATTTCATATTAATTGAAAAGTGGAGCTTCAAGCTCCATATTGATTTTGGGATTTAAAGAGACTCGGAGTGATACTCCTTGAAAGCTATGAGCTATTTATTATATGATATATTTTAGTTTTTATTAATATATTGTAAAAAAAAAGTTAATTTAAAAAGTTTGGTCATTTTGCCCCAAAATTTGTGGAAATTAATGGCGTTTGTAATTTTAACGAGATCAAAAAGTTCAAATAATAAAAACAATATTCTGAGCCCAAATATTTCTTTGGCTTTTTCTTTTCAAATCTAAAATTTTGTTTCATAAAATTAATCTTCTTAATTTTTTTCTTTCTAAATTAAGGTTTGTCTTTCACCAGTGGCCAGCTTGGATTTATATCATAAATTTGGTCTTATAAATAAAGAACTGAAATATAAATGCTTTCAATTTCATTTTTGAAAGGTATATACAGTAGGACTTGCACTTGTTCATTTTGGCATGAAGCTAGAGTACCATAAAAGTAATTTTTTCTTGGGACCTTAAGCGGGTTAAATTTTGTCTAAAAATGATGATTTACAATAAATTTTAGGGATTTTGGATGTCAAAAACGTTTTTTGGATAAGACATGGTAAAAATTCTGTACTTTTAAATTTTTTCCAAAAGTGGCACAATTGTGCTTAAATTTGAGTAATTTAAGTAATTCTTCTTTTTTTGGCATTTTTAACATTGATTAATTTTCAGGCATTCATTAGTCATATTGTTTATTAATAAAGATAGTGATGAGAAAGTTTTTGTGTTTCGTAAGTCAGCACATAATTAGTCATTAAATTTAGGGGAGGTACTATGAAAAAAAATTTCAAGATCTTATTTCAAATGAAAATAGTGGAATATGCTTAAAAGTTGTGAAATAATATAAAAGAATTAAAAAATACAATTTATAAAATGAATTAAAAATTATTGCATTTTCAAAGATAGCTTGAATTTCATTTAGAAAAATGAGAAATTATAAAATTAGTTAATTCAAAGAAAAGAAGGTATGGTGATTATACTGAAAAAGATCTCAAAGATGCTGTTGCTGAGGTAAAAAGTGAGATGAAATTGAGAGACTCGCAGGATGAATTTGTTATTTCCAAGTCTACCTTGAATTGTAACTTGTTTATCCCACGAAGAAGAGGAAGTATTTGTAAACCATTTAATTAGGTAATATTCCTGGAGAAGAATGGGAAAGGCCATTTATAAAACGCCACTCAAACAGAATAAGATCTCGGACATGCCAAAATAACAAAAATGCACGTTTTGATCTCACCAAACAAACATTTAGTAAATACTTTGAGAATCTAAACAAAGTAACTGCCGATGTACCCTAGAGTAATATTCTCAATTATGATGAGACGAACCTAGGAGATGATCCAGGTGCTGAAAAACTTATATTCAAACATGAGAACTATACAAAAGGAAATACTAGCATTATATTTAGTGGGCAACCATTGGAGAACTCCTTCCAGTATATTTAGTATATGAGACCCTAAATTTGTGGCAGTAATGGAAAAATGGTGGCCCAAAAAAAGCTTGCTATAACAGAAAAAAAGTGGCTGGTTTGATGCTCTATGTTTTGACGACTGGTTTCAAACTGTTATTGTTCCCTGGGCCAAAAAACAAGAGGGGAAAAAAGTTGTAATTGGTGACAAATTGTCTAGTAATTTTTAAACTGATGTATTAAAGCTTTGTGAAGAACATAATATTTCATTTGTATGTTTAGTGCCTAAGCAGCACTCACTTCAGTCAGCCACTTGATGTTGCTTTCTACAGTCCTTTAAAGAGAAATTGGCCGAAAATCATCAAGAATTGGAAATTGAAAAATCCAAGCAAACCACCCGTCCTAAAGATGAATTCCCAGAGCTTCTAAAAGAACTAGCAAATATTTTAAATTATGATAATTTGATATCAGGGTTCAAAGCAGCAGGAATTAATCCATTTTGTCCCAATGAGCAGTTTAAAAAGCTTCCATGCGAAATTAACAAAGAAAATGATCCGCCTCTTGTTAATGTATCTGAGGCCGTCCTTGATCATCTAAAATTATTGCAAAATCCAGAAAACCCAAAACCATGGCAAAAGCAGAAGAGGGTGGATGTTGAGCCTGGAAAGAGCATTGGTCTGGACAGTTTTGAGCATTCATTGACAGAAGAAGATTCCGAAAACTCTGATTATGAAGATGGAATAGGTTCAACAATTAAGGAAGATAATTCAATTTCTTCGAATATGCAGGAGATAGACTGTATGCTATTAGAATTGATCAATGGTTACAACTGTTTATGAAGAAGAAATTTTTGAAGTAATCGTACATGAAAAGCAAATGGGTGAGGTAAAAGTCCAATGCCTTAACAACCCATTTGGTATCAAAGTGCCACCTGTTAGAAAGTGAAAACGCAGCTGTTTTTTATAAGCAAGTTTAAGAGACAGATGTGACACCAATCCTTAAAAAGTTTGGATGAGGTTGGAAATATGTATATGAATAAATATTGATGCGGAAACCTTTATTTTGTTATTTATCATTAGTATATGCTCCCTCTTTTGTTTTTTGAGACTTTTTAAAAAAGGCTATTTGTCCAAATTCACCCCACCTATGTCTCAATACACGCCTTAGTTTCAAACAAAATTTTTTGTAGATAGTTTACTGCTGTTATAATTCTCCCCACACTGGGGTGAATTAGGAAGTTTTTTTTTAAAAAGGTGAAGTAGAAACCATCAGTTTATGTAAGCTCATTTTATTTGAAAATTACTCTGTTTTAAGACTGTATTTTTAAAGAAAAAAATGCTTCTAGAAGATATACTGTTCTCATGTATCGCTTAATTGAATCTCAAAACTGTCCTAATTCACCCCATCCTACAGTAGGTTAATGTAAAGCAATGATGTTTTCTTGTGTTTATAATAGATCTAAAGGTTGTGATTGAAGTTATTTTTGTTTGCATAATTAGAAAAACGGAAGATGTAATAAAAAGGAAGTTAACTTTTCCTTAATTACTCTTATGAATGTAAGTTTTTCTTTGAAATGTTGAAAATAATAAACAAATTAGCTGAGCATCTGGTATATTGTATATTAAATTAGATAATCACATATCTGTGTTGACAAAACTCACCTTATTACCAAGTATAAGAATCACAACTGTCTGTTTTCCTTTAACCACTCTACAGCAATATGTGTGCCAGGTGGATGTTCATTTGCTTCATGATAATCCACTTCAGGGTGTGGAGGAACATAGTCAGTAACAATGTTTAAATTTCATGCAGGTGTAGAGCATTCATCTCGGTTACCAAAGTCAGTAGCTAGAACAGGAATGATAATTTGGATGTACACAGTACAATTTGTATTGTATGCATCCAAAATATAAAATCAATAAAAATTTAATAACAATAATTTTTAACTTGTTAAAAGTTATTTTAACTGTCTTGGACTTTGTGAAACAATTATCTGACTTTGAAAGAAGTGCTAATTAGAGGTATGTTGTTTAAGTAAAACCTAGAAAGTCTGAAAATTTTTGATTTTTTGACTTCAAATCATCCATAAAGTGCTATATTACAGTATTATTTACCGCAAACCCTTTGTGCTTAGAGGCTGTCATAAGCTAATGACTACAAAATAAGCTACTTGTTACCTTCCAATGCTCCAAGAATATACTTTAGATCTGCCAATGAAATGGTAGTTACTCCTTTTACCTCTTCAAAATATCTTTCTAAACCATACACAGAGTTTTGGACTGCAAGATTTTTGCCATCCTTCTTCAATCTAAATATGTTTTTGTTGTCCCCAAAACCAGAACTTGCTTTAGTGTATCTGACCTCCACATATAGCCGATCAATACTCTCCTTCTCACCCTTGCACCACACTTGTAAAAAAGGTGTGTCATAAACTATGACACACCTTTTTTACAAGTGAATGGTCCTGGGTATTTGTGATTTTTTAAGAACTGTAAATCTTTAAGTCGTTTCTCTTCTCATATTGCATTCAAAAGATCTTTTTCCTGTATCTGTTTTGTGGTAAAGCTGTCATTTTTGTATTCCACTGGGCTTTTATAGATTAAATTTTATGTAACTGATCTTTTTATTTCCGGGGCTCTGATGGGTTACATCTGTTAAACATATCTGCTGATGACTTCAATACTACTTTCAGGATGAAGATTGTAGATCCCTTGTACCTCCTTTTACAGTACAACCATCTAGCTAAAACTGCCAACATTCTGCTCCTATTGTGGACTTTACCATACTGATCCAGTTTTTTCAGTGTTTCTGGATGTCATCATTTGCATTTGGTCCAAATCCAAATATACTTCCTCTCTGGTAAGCAAACCCTTCTGCAAACATCCCTAGCGCAAAACAAATGAGTTTTTCTATTTTATTTATCATGGGAGTGTAGCGTTATACTCTATCAAAACGCCTTTTTTTCGGTTGATTGTTAATAGGAAATATTAGGGTAATTATTTGATTCAACACATATTAAGTTCCTTCCCACACACATCATCACCCACTATAAATCCATTATACGATTCAACTGCCAATAATTATATATAATTAATTTTTAACTTTCTTTATTTAGAAAACACACTTTAAAAAGTGAAGAAAAAGAAATTGATGCAATTTTCCAAAATATAGGAATAATGGGAGATGAAGGAAAGTTAATGTCTGATAGTAAATATAAGCAATTTGTTGTCTCTGTCGACAAGGCTTTGAAGAATTTTGAATACTCAACAGAGTGGGCTGATTTGATATCATGTTTGGGAAAGCTTAATAAAGTAAGCAGCTCTGAGATTTTGCACATACTGTACAGTATTTTTATAGAAGAGTCAATTTGAATGTTGTCAATATTGTTTGAAATTTTCTAATTCTATGGATTATAATGGCCTCTGTAGCCTTACTGTATTAAAGTAAAAAAAATGATAAATAAGGGCATCCTAAAAAATATCTTTGTTTCTGATTTAGCGGACTGTGAGATTTTTTTTTAATATTGAACGACCGCTGCGCTAAATATATTTTTTTGTGCAAATTTCTGTTCTTCAGAAAAAAAAAGATTGACACATTTAAAAAAAAAAAAAAAAAGAAGATAAAAGCAAAAAACAAAAACATACAAAGTGTTTATATTTTTATTTTTTACATACAACTGTATAATTTATTTATCTTTTTATCAAACCAAAAAGTCTTCATATGGAAAACAAAAAAAGAATCTTCTTTGGTACACGCTTTCGTTTTGTAGCTCCCTTCTCCATTTGAGATATAAGCTGCATGGTAAATTGGAAAAAAAAAACTCCTCCCGGATGACAACATCACGGATAAAAAAATTTTTTGCGACTTCTTGGGTGGAATGAATATACAGTCGTGCACTACACCGGAAACATAAGATATTTCTAGGATGGCCTAAATGTTAAAATGGTTTTGCTTAAACTTTTTTATTCGAGCTAAAAAGCAAATTCCAGCCTGGGCAGTAACTGATATATAAACAACTTTGTTGCTTTCATTCCAGGTGAATTTTAAATGAAATGTTTGCTGTCATATTTAGGTCTTACCGGTTGAAAAACTTGATAGCAAACTTTATGAACTTAGGAAGGGAATAGTGTTGAAATGATCTTTCATGAACTCTGATTTTAAAGTTAGTAGCTAATCCTCTAATACCTAATCATCAATTAACGAACTGGTGATTTTTTGTCTAAGCATTCCTAAATATTTTATTTTTCTGAAATGCTTTTTATATTTATTTGTCTATTATGTTGTATATTATAGAAAAAATTTCTGAGTTAGGGCATAAATTTATTTTTCAGCAAAACCAGCAAAAATTTATTATATTAAACTTTTGGGAAAACATACACAAAAATTTTTAAAGTCAAGAAGATTGAAATTGGATTATACTGAAATTATGTTAAGTTAACTGTGATGATGGCGTCTTACCCTGTTATAATTTTAGCTGAGTTGTGATGTTGACCTCATACCATATTATAAGCTAGGTTGAGTTGTGATGATGATGTCATATTGTTAAATTTTATCCCAGTGCTTAATGCTAATGAGCTTTAATTTCTGTGTTGTTTTTTTTTAGTTTAGTGTGCTTCAATTCATATTAAAACGTAGGAATATGGAATTTGAATCTTTCTTCCCAGGCTAATATTTTTTTTCTTGTTTATGTGGTGTATTTTCTCAACAAAAAAGCCTGAGAGTTTTTTTTGAGTTTTATAGAAAACTAACTTTAAATGAAGTGTTATTCTTAAAACAGCTTTTTTTACAAAAAAAAAAAAATTTATGATTATATTACCTATAGCAAGTTTGATTTTCCGATAAAACTAACACAAAAAAGACTGACAATTTTCCTCTAATTTCCTTGCTTTTCTAGGTAATACAGTCTTACAGTCAATATTCTGTTGTCCCTCGAAAGTTACTTATCGGCAAGCGCCTTGCACAATGTCTTCATCCTGCACTACCTAGTGGTGTCCATCTAAAAGCAATGGAAACATACAAAACTATATTTACCCAGATTGGAACGGCTCGGCTTGCTCAAGATCTGTTTATTTATACATCTGGATTGTACCCTCTTTTGAGTCAAGCATCTATGTCTGTAAAACCCAAATTGCTTGATCTTTATGAACAGCATCTGTTGCCTTTGAAAAGAAAGATTTATCCAGGTTTGTCTGGTTTCTTAATTGCACTGTTCCCTGGAATAGAAGAAGCTTCAGAATTTTCAACAAGGTATCCTATTTTTTTTTTTAAATGAAAATATCTTTGAATTTTTGTTGTTGCTTTTAATAGGTGTCCCTCCTTTGAACATTAGATTTACACCTTTTAATCTCCTAAACCACTTGTTTAAGTCTGTTTTAAAGTTCAAGTATGTATAACTATAAATTTCAAATGTTCCATGAAAAAATAGATAAAGTTTCTAACCTTCTTGGTAATGCTGAGCTTCACTAAAAGTTTTTCTATTGAGGGAAAGGGTTTGGGGAGATGTTTTGGTGTCTGAGGTATGTTTTTTTTTAAAGATTTATGGTTAGAGGGTTTACTTCTAATTATAAGTTTTAAAATTATGTTGAAACATATTTAATTTATCAAATTGCCTCTTTTTTCCAAACGCATTCAAATTCTTCTTAGAAATTTTTTTTTTTTTTTTTTTGACTAGGACAATTGAATTGCTGTCTACTCTTTGCAGTTCAATTGATGAAGCAATGTTTTTCACATGCTTGTGGGAGTGCGTTCTTCATTCTACACAGACACGACTTGCTGCAATGACTTATGTTATAAGTCATGCTTCAAAATCTGAGTGCAAACTTAGCGATATTATGGGTCATGATGTCAATCTGATGGTTAGTGATTTTTTTTATTAGTTACCTTAATGACTAAATTAACTCATGAGAATCAAATTCAACTACATAGTCATATTACCTAAGTGTTGATTTGATTTGTCAAAGGATATCTGTATATTTAAAGATAATGTTATTCTAATGCTCAAGAGACTTATTTTTTTGAGGACTTTTAGCTTTCATAAATTGAATTTAAAATTGTGCGCACTTAAAATTGTGCGCACTTAAAATTGTGCTCACTTAAATTTGTGCGCACTTAAAATTGTGCTTTGGACGTCATTTTTTGTGCAATTTTTATTGTGGAAAAAAAATCTTGATGTGAAAATTCCTGTGTTTTCTGTATACTGTATTTTCAAACTGGTATTCCAAAAACAAACAAAAATTGCAATCAATTTTTTAGTTGACTTTTGTTTATGCAGAAGCATTTAAGACAGCTAGAACTTCTCTTGATTTTTCAGGTTGTCGTTATCTTTTCTAATGCCTAGAATTTCTCTTGATTTTTTAGGTTAATGCAGTCTGTGCAGCGTTTGATGACACCAATGTTCTAACTCAAAGAATCACTCTTGATTTTGCAATAACCTACATATCATTTGATTTTACACCATTATCAAAGCAACAATTAACTAAACTACTCACATATGCACTTGGGGTGCTTCTCAGGAGAGACATGTCTTTAAATAGAAGGATATTTCAATGGTTTTTAAACTGCAATGGAAATGAAGTCAGTGCAGATGAAACCAATAGAAGTGTTATTGTTGAAGAAGAAGCTGAGGAAACAGCAGTAAATTCATATTTTAATGATCATTCAAAACTTCTACTCACTTCTGCTGTTATTCATTTATTCAAGGAGACTACAAAAGATTCAAACGAAATGCATGTTTCTATTCATTACAGACTTTTACACTTGAAACCATTTCGCATTTTGATAACTCTGCTCGACAAACCTGAAGTTGGCTCCTTTATACTCGAAGAAGTTATGCTTGAAGTGTTTAGGACTATATACAAGCATTCTTTAGTTGTAAATTCAGCAAAAAGTAATAAATTAGTCAACTATAAAGACATTCAAGGCATACATAATGAACTTGTGAAAAATTCTAACTTACTTTTTAATTCATTTGAACCATTTTTTATGTGGGATTATATAGGTAAGGTTATTCAGAAATGTGGTACCCTTCCAGCTGATAAACCGAGTGAAGATGGTTTTGAATCAGATTTACAAAACTTAGTCCAAACAGATCCACCGAATCATTCAGAAATGTTTACAATAACTGAGTATCTATTAGATATTGTCGCTTTGGTAAATTTATTTGATTTTCTTTAGTTTCATTATTAAAGTAGGTTTCAAATAATCTTGTGTTTTTTATGTAATTCTTTTTTTGTTAGCACTTTTTGAAAATAATCTTTATTACACTCTGCCCTTTTTTCAGGTAAGTTTTGATGTTGGTCAGCTGCTAGATTTTTTTTTTTTATTTACTTAGGGTTTATGGTTAATGATAAATACCAATTTTTTTTACTTATTTTTGATATTTATCCTAGGTTTAAATTCTTTTTGGCGGTCTTGATCAAATTGTTTTTGAACTAAAGTGAATACAGCATATTTTTTTATAAACAACAAGAATTTACTAAATCATAAGAGCAAATCAAAGAGCAAATAAATGGATTTCTCCCTTTATGGTAAAAAATTAAAAGACAAAAAACAAATAAAATTTTGTTCAAAAACTAAAATTATAAGAAAGGTAAAGTTTTGTGTGATGTACAATGCTCTAGCTGATATTAGGACATATTACACTTTCTGATGATTAAAGATAAAAAATAGTATATTAGTTGTTATAAATAGGGCGTTTATCTTTAAGCTGTTGAAAAAAAATTACCAAGAAGTTTTACTTGATATTGATATGATATTAATACATTGGCAAAGTAAGGACGATAACAAACCATTCTGATTATGATTTATTAGAATTTCTTTTTTTACAGTGATCCTTTTTATCATTAAAAGAGTAGCAGGCTAATCTTGAAATTCATTATTGTATTATCTGAAATTATCATAGTAATTTGATATGGTAGTCAGAATATGCATAATTCTAGATTATGTCAGTTTATTATAAATCATTCTTTTATTTATATCATTTTTTTAATCGTTGTCAGCCTGCAGTTCCTTTCTGGTAAATATTTTCTATTACTAGGTGTGAAGAGTCATTTATCAATTCTTTTTTTTTTGTTTTCATTTTTGTGTAAATTTGTGTTTGACGGTAAAATGGTAACGGTACTGTTAAAGAGTGCTCAACATATTTAGGTGAAAAAAGGTGTAATTTCTTACAGTCATTTAGATAAAATTTTGGTCAATTTGATAAAATTTTTAACTTCTGTATAAAAAGGTATTAGGTTCTAAGTATGAATTCTTTTCCATTATGATTATGTGTACTATATTTCCTTAGGAATCAGCTTCTGAAGTTCAGGCTGAACATTGGCCAAGCTTACTAAAATTAATTATCATTGAGACTATAAATTCATTAGAAAAACTTAAACTACCCACACTTTACCATGGAATTTCTTTGATATCAAAGCTTCTTTCTCGTTTATCACCAAATTTACATGGGTCTTCAAATGAGAGTATGCAGCCCTCTGTTTCAGAATTGATTACTAAAGTTTCGCCTATTAATTCTCCTTCCCACGAGACATCTTGCAATTCATCACATAACAATATGTTTACATTTGAAAAAAACTATTTATTCCATGACTGTTTACATTTATCAAAAGTACTTTATTCAAAGTTTGTTGAGATTTTTCTACTGAAGAGAGACCAGAGAATGTCTGTTTTGTTTCAAGAGCCATCACTGATGCTGTTTGATTCTATTTGCGTAAATGAAGAAGCTCATTCTGATGACAATGATTTAGCCATTCAAACATTTCAAAGATTTTGTAAATATCTGGTTCAGTTAGCTTGCTTTCCATTGCCAGCCATTGAAAAGAAGACAGAAGGTTTGTTTATCACTTTATGGCAGATCTCAATAAGTCATTTTATGTCAATACTCTAATAAACTGTAATTTTTTTCCGTTATTTTAAACAGCAGTATTTCAGAGATATAAAAATTTTTTCTATTAAAAAATTCATCATTTTGAAATTTTCTTTGCGCTGGTCTTTTTAGCTTTGATTATATTGAAATTAGCACATTTAGTCATGTAAATCAACCAATCAGAAGTAATTAACATTTGATTTGTATCCAGAACTTACATTTCCATATGTATGATCTTAAAAATATTATTTTGAGGAATTAATTTTAGATTCTCAAAGTATTCCAGATTGGTTACAGATATTGATAGTATCTTGTTGTCATGGTAAACTATTTGATATGCAAGCAACCGCTATTGATACCTTGCTTGACTTGGTTAATGTTACACTTACAGTTCAGCCAACAGATAACAGTGAATTAGCCAGCAATATTGTACCATTGATATCATATGATACTCTTCAGTGGATTGAAAGTACAAACCTTTATAAAGTTAGGATTTTACATTAACCTTATTATTATAAAAATTTGAATAATTCTCACTTAAATCATCTTCAGTTAATCTATAGTTTATTGTCACATTTTATTGTTACTGCCTGATGGCAATACAGAACAGGGCATAAATAGCCTTTGTTTACTAACGATGCTAGTTTTACAGAGGAAAATTAACTTTAAAACAAATTTTTTTTTTTTTTTTTTTTTTAATTATTTTTTGCAACTAAGTTAGACTTTTTTCGAATTTTTTTAAGCCCTTGTGCAAATTAAAAGTGCCCGCACATAGTTTAAAAGTAAATTGCACCACTCATGTTGTTATTAGTGAATTGGTTGTGGAAAAAACATAAATTAATGATTCATGACTTAAATTTTCCTATGTTTGTCTATCTGCCAGCAGTATTGTTCCCTTATGTCACAAGGAGATCTCAAGTATGAGTTTTTATCCTCAATTCACATTAGCGCTTCATGATGAAACCCACACTTGAGGTATGAAGGGTTTTTCTGACAGTTAGAGGGAGAAGAATTCTTTCCTTCAATAACCGAATATTTTACTTCTCCCAAGCTTGTTTAATGTTGGAAAATTTATAATGGTAGAACAATATTTGATTTACATTATGAGACCAAAATATAGAAGGATTGTGACTAACTAGATTTAAATGGAATTTCCTGAGTTTGAGTCATTGCCTCTGTCTTAAACCCAAAATATTTAACTAAGATTTTTAAATTAATATTGATAATTTTTTTAGGTAATTGCTGATAGCTTATGGAAACGTATCTCACCTAATCATTGTCAGTGGCACCAACCATCTGTAGATTTGTTTCTCCGCTTACATTACATTACACCTATGCCTAATATATGTGAAAATATTATCATAAATGACCTTGTCAGTTTAAACTTGGTAAGTTGAATCATCATCTTTTATCATTGACAGTGAAATACAAATCAATGTTTTTAGATATTAGGCCAGTTAATTATAATTTTTTTTTGTTTGAGACTCATATCCGACCCAAGTTATACAACAGCTTGGCATAAAAAAGTAAAGAAAAATTAATTTGGAGTTACGGTATAAATAAAAATATATAAATAAATAAAAATATATAGTTTGGCAGCACTTAAATATAAGTTATATTTTGGTAGATAAGTTTGCCACCTACTGTTCAAAACCTTTTAGTTGGCATATTTTGTAGTCATATTTATCAATTGTTATACCAAAAAGTTGTGTATTTATCAATGACAAATTCATAAGTTTTCAGACTTCTTGTGATGAATATATTGTATTTTTACTTTTAAATTTAGATTTAAATTTAGACTTGTTGCTTTGCAGGAAAGTGGTAAATAATTGCCATATCTTTTTTCTATAAGGATGTACAAAAGATTTCTAATTACAGATATTTCATATCATAGGCCTGCTAAATAAGGAAGTTAATTTATTTCAACTGGACTTGTCCATATAGGATATTGAAGAATCAACTCAGTTTAACTTAAGTATCTGTCGAGTCTTGATTTTTATGTTCAAAGTTACTAAAAACAAGTCTTATCATATTTTGACCACTTTTTTGAACTGAATAGCTTCAATATTAACTTGCGGTCTAATCGTAGAAAAACATTTATTCAACCAAAAAACTCCTGTAAACTGGTAGGACATTCTATCTCTTACAGAAGTCCTAAACTTTGAAACTCGCTAAGTTTTGAATTAATAGGTGTCAAAAGTCTTAATATTTTCAAAAAAAAAATTGAAAAAATTTTAACAATGAATGAAACTTTTTTATTTGCTTATCGTTTAATCACTTAGTAATTAATTTAATAAAATTAATTGTTATTAATCAGCTTCTTGATAAATTTATTAAATAATAAATTTATATAAATATTCTAAAGAAATCGTTTCATTTGCATAGCAAATAAATTAAAATTATTTTTGAAAAACAAATGCCAGAAATTTGTTGTTCATTAGAGAAAGCTACAAGTTTAATAGAAAAGTTTTTCATTTCAATGTTTTTACCATTAAAAGAGTTCCTCCCCACATTTTTTATAATAAATTTTCTTTTAGTTATTTTACAGTTATAATATAGCCTCATTGTTTAAACTCGTCATTGAGTATGATAAATTATATAACTATTTCATTCTTGAAATTTACTATTTCGAATTTAAACAGAAACGATGCGTAAAACAACAATAATTCTAAAAAACCTCCTGATGATTTTGATAAAATCAGAAAGTGGCGTGGTTTAAAAACAAGCATTAAAAATTATTAATAGATGTTTAATCATGCCTAATCTCACACAAAGTCAAAGAATGTATTCACTATAAACCCAATTGTATTAATCGTATGTTATACAATCTTGCCGAAATTTGATATCCTCTTATCCGCAAGAAACAACCTTGTAGAAACCAACTCCACAAATGAGTAAATCGCTTTCCATTATAATTTGCATAAAATGGGTAATTGCTATCCATTAAAATCCACAATGTATTTTTTGATTTTTGATCCTACTAAAGTCGGATGGCTGTCCATTACAGTCTGCAAAATTATAAATAACTACTACTAATCCCTATTGAAATATTTTTGATTTTACAAAAATAGAAATTTTACATTTCACAATAAATAGCTACTGCTAATACCTAGGAAAGTATTTTTAATTCAAATCAAATTATATAGACTCTAGAAATTTATTTTTACTTTTCCTGAAGAAGGTAACAGACTGTCTTCAAAATCGTAGCCATAATAAATATTTAACTCATGTCATGTTATGTTATTTTTTATTTTTTTTGTTAATTATTATCTACCTATTACTGTTATTTCATGTATTTAAAAAACTTAACATATAATAAATGAATATTGGTGGCAATATCAATATTCTCAAATTTTTGTTGATTCGTAATTATTAGATTATTTTGCTTTCGGGTTATTTTCTTTTGTGTAAATCACGGTCAACCGTCACTCTGTAAAATATTACTTTAGCAAAATTAGTAGTACGTATTGGTGTTTCTGAAATGTAAAATAGATATTTTGTTAGAAATGATTGTTTGATTTGTTTAAAAGCTTATTGATTTATTGAATATTTTAGGATATACAAGAAATGGGATATTGGAGATTTTCTGTAATGTGGCATATTGCAAGAGATTTCTACAAAGAACCTGGTACTAAAACTATCAAGGGTACAAGAACAATTGATAAGTAAGATTATTTTAGAAGTAGTCAGCAGCTATTTGGTTCTATTTTTTTTTTTTTTTTTATCTTTAATTTTCATGAATTATTGTCCATAAATAGCTACTGATGCATCACCAAAATTTTTTAATGCGGCTTATCTAAGAATTCTTTCAATGCAGCAGTAAACATTTAACAATGAACCAATTCAATGCTTTTCTACGATTTTGTAAGAATTTCCAAAATAGATAACGTATAGTCTTTTCGCAAAAAAAAAAAATTGTGCGTCCAGCATTATTATTAAAGAAATTTACACATTACCAGACAGAAAATCTCAGGAAAATTATGAAGAAATTTACTGCTAATTTGGATTCAGACTTTGATATTAGTTTTGAAGAAGACAATGATGAACATTCACCTAACGTCATTCTTTTCAAACTTTCCTGTCTAGATTGACTGATATTGCGTTAATGAGGAATTTTACACACAAATAGTTTTTTCTTTTTGAGTGAATTTTTAATAAAGGAGAGTCAGGGTATGACGAATATGAAAAACTATAAATATTTTTTGAATTAGTTACTTAATGATTCATTTAAATTTAAATCTAAAAAATTTATCGATTGATGAAGCATGCATAGCTGTCAAAGTAGGATTCATCGGAAGGGCAAAGTTACTCCCATGGGTTTTTTTCATTTTGTAATTTTTAATAGACATGCCCATGTTTACTTTGAATTTGAAACTTATTTAATCTCCTTTTAAGTTATTTTTAAGTTTACGATAAAGTTAAAAAAATATTTATGTATTAATATAAAATATTTTTAGTGATAACTTATTTGAAAAAAAAAAACAGATTGGAACCTCGGCCATAAAAATAATGTTTCTTAATAATCGCAATTCCAGCTACAGCTATAGCTACAGAGACCGTATTTTAAGGGAACCATCGTTTTAATGATTCTTACATACTAAATTGTGGTTATCATACTTTCTTAGGTGTATGCTGCTTATGATGGACGGTCTTAAATCACAGAACACAAAAATTCGGTAACTATTTTTAGATATCTTTTTTGCATCACTTAAAAGCTGTGCTATTATAATGTTTAAAAAGTAATAATCTATTTAAAATGATCAAACTATGCATTTATTTATCTATTATATTTCTGTGTTGTTAAGGCTACTTGTATTAGCTATGAAATGCCTCTATTTCATCACAGTGCTTAGAAACTGGCCATATAATTGGAAATATTTACCAAAATGCAAGCTTTTTGTTTTTTTTGAAGGAAATCTGGTAGTGGTTTTAATTTTGTTATAAGGGTAGAAAATTGCAATCAATATACTGTAATGGGAATAGGACTAGCTGGGATACAGCTAATTCAGCACAGTAGGCTTGAGGGGCTAGCTGTGCTGTTAGAGTCTCTGTCTAGAGAATCGGTAGTTTGTGGACTCAAATCTATGCAAGCTCATTAAATTTTCTAATTCAACTGAAGGAATAGATTAGCTTTTCTACGTTTGTTATCTAAAGTTTGAAGTTCTTCATAATAATATTTTAAATATTGACAGCATCTTATTTATTTGTCACTCTCCAATATTCTTGTCTCTTGAGAAATTCTAATAGTCAGAAATGCTTTTAAAGGTCAATTAGTTCATTGTTTTTGAATCTATAAAGTGTCTTCTGCTTCCTCGTTTTTTTTTGGTAACTTATTCTGTCAGATGAATTTGTTTGCTATATTCACACAAGCCTTTTTAAGATATATTTGAAGATTGGAAAATTACCTGGAATTTAAAAAAAGTTGTTAAATCGAGAATAGAATCTTCAATTTTTGTTTTTGTCAGCGTTATTTTTCAGAAAACGCACTTTTTCTCAACCCTTATTTTGTTTAATATTTAATTATCTTATCAATAAATTAAGTAATCAAAGACAAATCTAACAACTCTTAAAACTATAACGTAACATGTCAACAAATCCCTTTTGGTCGAATATTTTGTAAATCTGCACTCACTGATCAACTTTAGTTTAAACCACTTTAAAATGGTAGATGCTGTAAACTCATTATTTTCTTGTACGAAAGATATTAATGATTTTAACCAACTTGAAATTGAATACCAACATCTGCTTAGTTTATTCATTGATAAAAGCAAAAACTTGAATATCCAGAAACAACCAAATCAACAATCTTGTGTATTCTAATTTTTTTAGAAACTTGTAGAAACTTTGTAGAAATTTTTTTTAGCAAACTTTTATTTTTTTTACACTACTAATTTTCTTTTGCAACCAAATGAACTTCTTTTTCTATAAATAATGTCATTGGGGAATCCAAACCTAAACAGCACAAAGAAAAAATCAGTGCACAGTTAAAAATCTGACAGAAACAACGAAATGTCACAACTACTGGATAAAGAAGTTTGTTTTCGACTGAGAAAATAGATTAATTTTTGACAGCAAAATAATTCATCTTGCGTAAAATCCATTCATTCTCTGAATAAACCTAATCACATCAACTGCAACTTATACTCTCCTCTAAAAATCTGGTTTCTTGCTGTACAAAAAAATATATTGTCCTCTAAAGTCTGTGTAATTATCATATCATTTCAACTAATTCCAACTTTTGGAATTTTAGGCGTGCTAATAACCTATATTATAACTAAGATTTTATTTGTAGTTGGCCTAAAGACAGAAGCAGGCCGTCTTCTGAAATGTGGCCAAAAATTGCTATCAAAACTTATTTAATTGTTTTTTATGTTAAAAATGAGTTTACTAATTTAAACATTATTTTTATTTAGCTTATCATACTAGCTATTAGTTTTAAACAGATAACACTTGCTTGATTTTAAAACATAAAAGATGTAAAAGAAATTGAAAATATTCTAGAAATTTTTCAAGCCTTTGTGAGTGGTTTGCCGATAACAAACTAAGTGTATGCTTTGAAATAGAAAAAAACAAGTGTATCTTCTTTTTATTTAAGATGAAAGCTAAAAAAGCAGATCCCTTGAATAAAATCTATTCTATTGAAGCACATCCATTAAACAACATACCTTAGTCAAATTTTTAGGATGCTTATTAGATCAAACCCTGAGTGGAGAAACAATGGATTACTTTGTTTTAAATAAAACTAGTTCCAAACTTAGATTTTTATATAGAAAACAACCTTTCTTAACACCAGCCTTGAAGCGTGCCCTATGCAATGCTCTGA
>JAUZNK010025076.1:0-19903 GCA_035046665.1 Euphysa ruthae | reverse complement strand
AAGATGAATATTGTATGTTTTTCCGAAAAGAAAATGATACTTGAAATTTACTGTATAAGAATTTTATGAAAATAATTTATTTTATTTCTAGTACCTTAAAAATATTTTGCGCATTGTATATGTGTGAACAAGAACAAATTACGATTATTTAAAACATGCAGGAAACGTTTATTCTGGTTACATAATTACATAATTAAAATCACGTAAGACCATCTGATATTATAGTGTAAATCTACCTTGTTTTGGTTTTTAGTTTGTTTTCTGGCACATCTAGAGTGAGATGTGACACATATTTTCATTTTACTATATACTACGGTGATTCACAAATTCTCTCAAAGTTTGACGGTAACTCAAGTGTTATAGATTGACTTAAGGTCTGGTTTTCATTTATGAGTCAAATGTGCAAATGCTATATTTAATTTTTCTTTCCACCCTCAGAATTGTATGTATAAGCTTTGGAACCATAAAAGGAAAAAGCAGAATTAATTCACCTTTCTTTTGATTTTATTGCAAGCGCAAGTGTATGTCACAATAAGCAGACAAATTATATAGCATATATAACTCAGAAAAAATATTAACTGAACAAGGAAGAATGGTATTGGAATTTAAATGGTTGTAATGATTTTGTTTTTTTCACTGTTTTGTTTTATTTTCAGAAATCAATCATGAACACAATTTTGTTGGGGTTATTCCTGTTAACTTTCTGTCAGCAAACATGTATGTATTTATTACTTTTTTTATTTAAAAAAAGCTTGTTTGTTTGTATCATTTTTTTTTTTTCTGTGAACTTTTAGATAAAATTTTTTAAGTTTCTGTTTCTAAAAAGTTTTGTTTTGTGATGAATACCTAACTTAAATATATTATTTCCAATTTTGGTTTAACCATTGCAAAATCTAACTTAGTTTGGTGCCTGGAGGTATATCTTATAAGTCATTGAAATTTATAACCGCCATTAATCATTTATTTCAAAATTTATGTCAAGGAAGTCTAAAAAAAAGCACCCATAAAAAACTGCATTTACCTACTTGCAGTCATGGGTATGTTCTTCAAGTCACTTAAAACACATTTCATTTATTTAGGCATTGTTTTATAGCAAATAAGCAATTTCATATACAATGGAGCAGGGAGTATTTTTACTTTGCTATATATGAAATACAAGCACTCTGTATTCTACGTATATATTATAATGATCTTACCTTATGCTAAGTAAACTATTGAATTAAATGCAAATCAATTCGATTGTCTCATGGGAAGAATGGAGTCTCAGACATTTAGTTGAAAACCAGTGATTTTTATTATGTTTTTAATTATTTCAGAGGTATCCACCTCAGCTGCTACAGGTGAACAGGAATCCATCTATAACAACACAGTAATAATGGGGCTGGTAAGCGAGTAATGTCTATAAAATATTTATACACTGATAGCTGAGTTGGTAGAGCATCTGACTCCCAACCACAAGAACATGGGTCCAAATTTCTGTATTGCCTACTCAGCATATGAGTACAATGTCGGTGCGATAAGTTTGGAGTTTGAGCTCATATATCCATATGTCCAAATATCCATATATCCCTGTATACATATATCCAAAAAAAGAAAACAATAAAAAGCAACCTATATTCTGCGTGCTATAATGATCTTATTTGCTAAATCTATCAAATAAATAAATATCTGATAATAATTTATCAGTGGTTAGAGCATTGGTTTTCAACCAGAGGTCGGGGTTTCATTTCTTCACATGAGAAAATCGAATCGATTTGTATTTATTTGTTTGCTATCTATATCAACCAAGCATTGTCACCATTTAAACAGCATACATTTTGGTAAAATATGGTTTGACGGACTATGTTTTCCCAAAAGGTTTTACATAGACACCTATTTAACCCCACATACAATTTCTAATATGACAGAATCTTCCTTTAACTAGCTGCCATTGCTTTTTAAAAATAAAATGAATATTTATTATCAATTTTCTCATTTTGATTTTTACTTCATTTCCATAGTTTTGCAAATTATATTTATAATTGATTAAAATTATGTTATTCTGTTTTTATAGATGGCCAATTTGATTATGATGAAACTAAAGAACGCACCGTAATTGAATGTGCTTTTGAAGCAGGATTGTGTGGTGGAGTTGCAGATTTGAGATCTGTGGATTCACAAGTACCTAATGCTAAACATTTTTGGGAATGGAGGAATAGTGAAACTCCTTTATATCCCTCTACTGGCAACACTGAAGGTACATATAAATTTATATATATTTATATTATATCTATATAATATAAATATAATATAAATTTAGGGCTTTAGCTGAAGAAAATGGTGAGGGAGAGATAAATACAAACTTTTTATATTTTTGAACTTAAGTTAAGTTAAGAAATGATAAGTTTTGATTTATGAAGAAGTGACTTACATTCTCTCATGCAGACTGTAGCTTTTTTTTTTGTTATATGCTATTGCCTAATCTCTTCTTTCTAGTCTTTGGAATAAGAAATCGGTCTCCATAGAAACTAAAAAGAGGTGAGAAATTAAGTTTTCATAAAATTTCATAAAGTTTTTTTTTTTCCAAAAAAGAAGAGTTGTTTCTTTGTACTGTTTTTGCCATAAAACATTTTCTCATAGTTTGATCATTTCTCCTTTTTTTCATTATGCGCAAAGTATAAAGAATAACATTCCTGGCATTTGGCTACCTGCCAAAGATTCTTCTTCCTAGCGGATGGTCCCCTAAACAAGTCAATTTGATTCTTCTGAAATTCGATTTGCTGTTGAGAAAACTTTATCTCTGATAATTTTAACATATCAGCTGTTTTTAATTTTTCAATCTGTGCCCGGTCTCTTAAACATGTAAATTTTGGTCTTGAAACGTTTTTCAGTTTTCTCAAGAACTTTTCCGATTCTTTTTAAATTTCGTTTTTATCCGAAATTATTTTTTTTGATTATTTTAGTATGTTGATAACTAGTTTTAAAAATTTAGGACTGTTACAAAAAAAGCCTTTTAGTTTTTCTCAAAAAAAATTTGTCATTTTTTTTTTTTTTTTTGGTTAGAAATAATGTGCAGTTTCTGTCAATGTTTGTAACTATATAACTATATGATAGTATATTTTTTATGGTTTTCAGAAATTATGAATCTTTGGTCTGACCCTATACCCATATTTTATCATTTACAAGATCTTAACTGGCACTCTCATTCTTTTTTCATATTTTTTTTTTTTGAAATATCCTGGAAATTTAATTTTGTTAGAAAATATTGCTTGTGATAATTTTAGGACTTGGCCTACTTTTAAAATTTTTTCTAGCTTTTACCTTGGATACTGAAATGAATCAGGATTGGTTATAAAATTAAAATTGATGTTGTATAAAAGGTGCCCATATATAATACAACTTATAGCTACAAACGTTTAACAAAGTTTTATCAGAAAACAGGGACTGTAGACTGTAAAATATTATTATATATGTAGACCTTTAGGACCAAGCCAAACAATTTTGTTGCAATTAAATTTTTGCATAAACCTTCTGTAAAATCTATAATAGCTTTTAATCTTTAGCATAAGTTATTTTAAGTTATTTGCAGAATGAAATTTTAGCTTGCTCTGGGACCATTTTTTGACTCCTGACGAAGGTGACACAATCCTGTAAAATCAACTATGTCTGTTTTTTAGCTTTTCTGAAATTCTCAGTCCCTAAGATTATTTTATTTTTGGTCTAAAGGTAACATTTCTGAAATTTTATCAAAATCCTTTCATGGCTTATTTTTTTAAATTTCATGAGCTTCATTCATGTTAAGCTAAAAGACCATAGAAAGCATCTTTTACCTCATATTTTATCTCATGTTTTTTGCTTTTATAAGACCTAAAAATTAGGTCTGTAAACGAAAAATTTTGAATTTCTGCTGAAACCATTTCATTACTTTGAATAAAGATAGATTCGATGTTTTAATCTTGATAACCGATAACTTTCGTTTTCCGATTATTGGATCCAAATATGAAAATTTTTTCACTTTTTCCTTATTATTTACCGATGTTTTACATTTTTTAAGTTGAAATATTTTTGAAAGCATTTTTAAGCCATACCAAACTAAGCATTGACTTTTTCATCAAGAATTTTTTTTTAAGAATTTGTTTTTCTATTCTAGTGGATTTTTTTAATCTATAATAATAGCCTTAAATTCCTTATTTTTATAGTTATTTTACAGATTTCCTAAAGTATTTTACACATGTTTAAACAAGCATTCTCATTGGTCACCGCTACGGCAACTGCCATCAACAAACAATTTAATGAAAGTTATCGATATTTTATAGATTTACATAACAATAGTATTATAAATATTATAAATATATTATAAAACAATAATATTGTCTTTGGTTGATCAATTTTAAACTATGGGCAAATGGAGCGATATCATAAAATAATAGTTTTTGTTTTAACATGTGAGAGGTCCAGGGATCAAATGATGTATGTGGATCGATGCCCCATGTTAAAATAATTGAATCCTCAAAATTTCTTTTAACTTTTTTAGGTTTTCTTTTTAAATACTATATGCACCAATCTTGGTGGGTTATATAGCTAGTATTAAAATACATGCCAGATATTTGCTGTGTATTAACTATTTCAAAAAAAAAAATGTTTTGTCTTTTACCAAGGACAATTTGCGTCAAGGTTTGTATAACAGCGAAATTTGTTCATTTTTCTTGGGAAATTTGGATCTGATCCATGCTATATATCTGGTAGTCTATTATTTGTTAAGTGTTTGTCTTATATAATTTGCTTACTTAACAGATAATATCTTTATAATGTATTTTAATTTACACGACATTCCTTAAATACTCAATTTTGCCTTGTTTGTTATCTGATGAACTAGAATGTTGATTTTAGGTTATGATGGTAGTCCTGGTTTCGTTTACTACACAGTACATCAGCTATTCAATATGGGAAACGAGGCTGTTGACAATAAGTTAACATACAATGTGCCTGATAGTTTAGAAGATCTAGTTACTAAGAAAGCTACATATAGATTTGCCATGTATTGTAATGGGGATGATGTTATTTATGTTAATCTTCGTAAGTATTTCTAATCTTAGCCCTCGGAAATAGGTTAAAATCCTCAGTGACTAAAAATTTCTGCTGTTGGTATGGATACTGCGGCAAATTGTGTGGTAAAAAAAGGCTTTGCCAAATATGTCGCTCTGCGGCAATTCTACTTTTTGAAAACTCCTTACTACTTCTAATTGTTATTATATACTAGTTCTGTCTTTGGTATTGTTTTTATTTATTTAAGTTCTTATATCTATGTTATTGCATAGTTTAGTTATCTGTGTAGCAGCCTTCTAATTTTGGAGAAAATAGGTCAGCGCAGATTTGCTGATTTCATGAGCAATAAATGAGCGTTAGTTTTGGACTTGAACAGAAGAAGCCAATAGGCAAAAATAATAAAAAAAAAATAGATCAAGTTTTTTATCTCCCATCTCATTAAAATTACAAATGTACAGTATAATAGTAAGTTATTATATAGACCAGTGGTTAAGACAAACCACAAAAATAATGTAAAAAATTAAAATTCGTATTTTTCTCAGTTTCAATAAAGAACTTTCATGCTCAAAAAGGAAAAAAGATGTCATTATGAAATCTAGCAAGTTAACAACCAAGCAGGTTATAAATCAGCAAATTATAAATATAGCAAGATGGAGGAGAGTGTTATAAACCAATCGCTTTTTTTGTATTTTTTTATCTTAACACAAGATAATGTCACTAGGCAAGAGCCCACAAATTGAAAGTTATAGCATGAAAGCCTTTCCCAGAGAGGACTGTGAGTAAAACTTAGTTTTTAATTTTTATAAAAAGCAGATTCAGTATCACTACTAAAATAAAATTCAACAAAGTTTTGTCATGTTTATACAAATATTTGATGTAGGTTTTATTATTTTTGATAATATAAATAAATGAGCATAGTATGTTTTATTCTAACCAACCGTTTTGACACTATATGTGCTTAAAGTATATTTGCATCTATTTTTACTAATAAGTCAGATAAAATTTTTTGTGGATGCCAAATTTTAAATACTTTATAAATATGGGAAATGAGGTTTTTTTGCACCAAAGCATAAATGATTAATCAGCTATTAAATTGAACTTTATAATGGTGCCTGTAAAACTTTTTAAATCATGACTCGGAAAAAAAAAAAAAAATAATAAAAAGCTACATTTCATCATTAGCTTATGGTTTTTTTTTAGGCATTCAGTTTTATAACAAAAACTCATTGTTGCATGAAGATGATATAAGTTGTAAGGAAAGTTCTAGGAGTTGGTTAATCAAAGACAAAGAATTAGTGCTAACGTCTAAATTCACAGTAAGATTTATTCAGTATTTTATCTCCACTTTTTAACCCGAAAGCAGCATAAATCTGTGTACTTTTCTATAAAACTGAAATTTTTTTTCAGATTATGAAATATTATTTTCTGTAAATGTTTGCTATTTTGAAAACATTTTCAGGTTCGAAAACCCCAAAATGTGGTTTAAAGCACCATAGAGGGCATATTTTTCCCTGTATGGTCACCTGCTGAAAGCTTTCGCTTTCCAGGCATGAGCTTCAGAAAAATAATTTTCAATATTTTTCAACTATTTTTTTCATTGAGCCCAGTCCCTAGGACGCGAAACATGGTCATTTGATACTAGAATAGCTTTTTTTAAATATTATAAGAAGCTTTTGTTATTTTGTTTTTTCATCTTTAAATTTTTTTGATGTTAAGGGGCTATCTTTTGACTTTTATGGCCACTTGCTGGAAATTCTTGCTATCTGGACGAGGCCCCTAAATTACTAAAATTTTGTAGAAAAAAGTTATCTTTCAATATTTTCCAAGGATTTTATTTTTATTTTGCTGGAATTTTGTGTAATTTTTTCAAATATTATTTATAGTTATTCTTTATGCTTTTGCAATTTTAAAATTTTATCATGCCAATACCCAAAAATATGTTAGAAATATTTCATAGAGGTGTTAATATAGGGTCATAATGTTTTTTAAAATAGGGATCAAGAAATTTTGCATGCTTTACTGTTGAGCTCCTTTTGTTCAGCTTTAATTTCCTGTAGTATATTTCATCTCAAACTTTCCACTATTTTTATAGCATTGAAATTATTTGTAGATACATTAGTTAGCTTATAATTAAGCTCTGAAGCTTTATTGTGCCATTACAGCTAAAAACCACACAATATCGAGAAGGTCTGACACAAGGGTCTTTAGAAACACTGTTATTTAATATTTTTATTTAATATTATTATTCAATGAATTGTGCTTTTAGGTTAGGAACTCAGTTAAAAATTGAGCACCCAGCTATTAATGTTTCTCATTTTATGGCCATTTCAAATCGGAAGTACAACTTAATGTTTCACAAAAATTGATCAATTTAAAGTATGGATCTTTATCTGACCCTTCTAACTTTTTTTTTATTAAAGGTTGTAAAAAAAATAATAAAATAAAAATATGTATGATTTGTGGTCAAAAGCTCAATTTCTGAAAAATTGGAAAATTTTTGGCCATCTTTATTTTGTATCCACTTTTCAATGTTTTTTGTTCACTTTTGATACTAAAAAGGCAAAATACAAATACTCTTTTTAAATGTTGAATTGGGAATTGATTACTAAGAGTTGGTACTAATGACTCACATAAAATTCCTATGAGAGACTTATTTATATAATAGACTTAATCCGAGCAACCTTTGCCATAATTTCAAAATGTGATTTTTAGTCCTAAGGAACTCCTTTTTTAAACTATTTTGAATATAAAATTAATATGTTAGCGCTAATATAATCTATGAAATAATAAAGTAATCTTTAAAAACTAGAAATAATCATAAACAAATACTTTAAAATAAGTAAAATTTTACTGGCAGTATTTATCAATAGCATCTTAGACTGTCCATTTTGGTAAAATTTGGTTTCAAGTGGATTTTTTGTCTTTCAAGTGTTGAAACGCTGGAAGGATCTGGCCACCAGAAGACTGATCTATTTTTATTTTAAAAATTAAGCTGGTATGTTGGTTTTCTTCATTACTATTCACACTGATTATTTGGCAAGCATAGTCAAGTAAATAACATTTATTCTTTACTTTTGAATCGTCATGTAAAGCAGCATATACAAACATAATTAGCTGTGTAACTTTTAGCATAATTAGTTAAGTAGACTCCAAAATTTTGTTTTTAAATTGTAAATTTGACATTTTGCTCCCACCCAAAAAAAAGCTTTTGAAAAATTCACTTATTCAAACTCATTTTGATTACGCTTTTTCTGGGTGGTATCCAAACTTAATAAATAAATAAATAGCCTTAATAAATTTCAAAAAAGTTTCGAAAAATGGAATAAAAATGAAAAATTATTCAGAGTTGCAAAATTTAAATTCTGTAATAAAAAATGGCCTTTTTACATCGCCGGCATTAAAGTCTGCTGTTATTAGGAATATCAGTAAATCATATCAAAAACATCAAAGATTCCTCTTCTTTCATATTATATCACTTTGTAATATACCTTTAGAAATGTTTTTGACGTTTTGAAATGTAAATTCAGATTAAGACATATCCTGTTAAGCATATATAAATTAAACATATGTATATGTTGTAAAGCAACTAATAGTTATTATGCGCACTAAGTATTAGTAAGTACAACTATGTCATTCTATTTATTTTTACCTGTTGTTTTATAATTTAAATTATGTAAGATATGCTTGTTGTTTAACATAAACATTTCTGGTTCTTCTTTTAAAAAAAACCATCTTCCATTTTTTAACTAACACTCTCATAAAGTTTTTTGAGCTTTTGCTTGATTCGGTCAGTTTCAATTAAGTTATTGAGAAGAAGAATGGAAAGGAGTTATCAAAGGAGTTTGAAAGATGAAAACACAAATGCTTTTAAAACTTATAAAGAATTCCATATTTTTTGGAGAAAATAGTAAAATTGATGATTACGTTGTGTATTGAATGAAAAGGTGTATGCCGGTTCTTGTAAGGTGAAAGAATTTATTGTCCTAATTTGAAGTATGGAGCAATTCTTCCTAGTAATCAGTCACAATTAATTCTTTTCACACTTGCCAAGATTTAATCCATTAAACAATAATTCTATTATTTTCTGTACAGCAAAATTAGTGTGTTAAAATTACGTAATGTATCAAATCGTCAAAAGTTTTATTTAAATCTTTTAATTTCATTTTTCTGTTTAAGACTTGTAAGTTTTATCTTTATTTCTGGCATTTAGTTGAATTGAAAAAATTCTTCAATGTTCGATCTTCTGTTTTCGTTTTAATTTTTTTAATTATGAAATTTTATTTTCTAAAAAGAGATTTAGATTGTTTTGCTAACTTTTTTGGGCCCAAATTGCCTAAAAACAGAAGTTATATAACAAAATTCTGACTTAGGATTAACTGTTGCCTTGTTTTCTGCCTAAATTTCAGTAAAATAAGACTCTGAAGATTTCAGATTTAGAGTTTAAAATAATTTTTTATCAGATCAGATAAGTTAATTTAATGACGCTTTATCAATGTTAGGCCTAAAAGCTTGTTTGAACCGCAAAATTTATTTCAAATGATTTTTCCCAATAATTCATCTTATTGCGAATTATAAGTTATTTTAAGGGAACCAATGAAGCTATACTTTTTTATAGTCTGTTGTATTCATTGCTTCCCAAACAGAAGGAAGCTTTCGATCACAAATTCTCTTAGACAACATACTAATTACAAGTGGTAAGTTTATGATTTTTAGTTTTGCTTTTGTTTTCGATTTTGTATGAAGAAGGAAAAACTAACTGTTCTACTCTTTCTTTCTTTTTTTTTTTATTTTTTTTCTTAATAGTTTTATTTGGAAAATTATTTAATTTTCAATTTTTAAAAGCAATTTTGTTATGAACCCAAATATGAAGAAAAGGGTAAATTTTTTATAATATAATGCTATTCTAAAACCTTATTAAATATTTCTCAAACTAAAAAAATATAGGCCAAATGTCTCTTGAATCTTACAATGAATATTGCTTATTACTTTGACTAAAAGAAAATGAACAATTGAAGTTATTTAAGGCCATATATTCCAATTAAAAGAATTTAATTTCGTGGCAGTTATATTCTGTATATTTAATCTTGTGAAAATATACTTAGCTTTCATTCGAGAAGATAAGTTCATATAAGTGGTATGCTAAATTTTCAAATCTGAAAATTTATGGGAATTAAAAAAAAAAAGTGAGACAAAATTTGTTAATGTATTTTTTTCTTTTAAAGGACCATATAGGTATCATTTATTGTTAAATTTTCTGTACAAATGGCCTTGGTTTAACTTTCTTAATAATTGGAATAATTTCTTATGCTTATTTTTATTAGCTTTTTGTGGAGATTGCGGTGAAATTGCTGAAACTGAGTGTCGGTTTAATGCAACCATTGGAAGAGAATCTTGCCAGTGTAGGGATGGTTATATTCTCCACCAACAACAATGTAAAGGTTTGTCCTTCAGTTCTTTCAGAATTTTCTAGATGTGATGTTTCATGATATTAAGGATTTAAAAATATAGAATTAAATTTACATTTAATTCTATATTTACATAAGCTAACCTCTTTGATTTGTATTGACTGTATTTTCTTATAATGAATGGGAAAATTATAAAACTGATCGAAATGGGCTAAAATTTATGTTGTTATTTTTTAATGTGCTTAATGCTTGCAGCACAAAGATTATCCTTGCTTCCATCTTTAATTTATTCTATAATATTGACACCCATGGTTTTATTTTTTCCATGTAAACTTCAACCTTTTGGCTGTTAACTAATGAGAATTATCAAGAAGGTTACTATAGCAATTAATCAAGAAAATCTAGAGTTCTGCTAGGATCAAGGAATTGTTTTTTACTTTCAATTTTTAATTTTAGTTTTGCTACAAACTACCAATAAACATTAAAATATAAAAGAAACTTATAAAAACATAGACTTTTTTTTGGTTGAGGTTTTAAGAAATTTTTTTGTTTTAAAAATTTCCCTTAACAAATAGAAATGTTAATATCAGTAAAATTATTACCAATCAATCAAAGTCCATTTTGTTCTTTATAGATTAAAAATTAATAATCGTAAAACATTCTTACATGGTTGGTTAACACAAATCAATCGCATGATTTACATTGGTTGTGTGTGTTTCCTTGAAAATATTAACAAAACTAGATGATGTATCTCTCAATAATTCTATGACTAATGAGTAGACACTTTATCTCAAATATTCCTGTACACGCATGTGCTAAAACAAACGTTGTCTCAAAGACACGCAAAGTATGTTCAGTTGCTGTAAAAAAACATAACTCTTGTCAAAACAACCCTAAAAGAAAATGGACTGGCTGAGAAACAATTTATAAACGTAAAACTTGTTCTGTTTTTCTTTGCGTAAAAAACTGCTTTGCAATTTATCATTGTCATAAAAACTTTATTGATAGATTTTTGAAGTAGCATTGTTGTCATATTTGTTTTGATTTTGATTTTTATTTAAAATTTTGCCAGCTTTGTTCCGTAGCAACCATTTGATGTTTTTTAAAAGAAAACTTAAAAAAATTTAATAAAATGTTAAAATTTGTAAAGTGCCATAAACATGGGCACATTTTCATGTAAGATGTTTAACAATAGAACAATTTGAGCAGTTTTTTGGTGAAAAGAAATCATTTATATTTCTTCGTGGGTGGCCCTTTCTTAGTTATAAAAATGTCAAAATTTGTACAGAAAAATATTGTCCATTAAATTAGCTTTAATTTTTACCTTTGCCTTTCTTTAATAATCTGTTTTAGCCAATTTTAAGCAAAAACATAAAAAAAAAAGATAATTAAGGCAGAAATGATGGGGTAAGAGGGAAGAGAAAAATCAAAGGGTGGGAAAGAAAGATACATAAAAAATTTCCAGTGGATCAAAAACGCTATAAACATTTCTATCCCGGCTAACACCTTGATCATATAAATAAGGCAAAACTCATGAAAAACAGATGGAAAGACCGATGCGAAGATACTATTGGAGGACTTAGACAAAGGAAAGCATGAGAAAAGGCAAACTCAATGAAAATTTAGGAAGATCTCATGAGAACTGGGTGGAAACTGAAACAAAAAACTAAAAATTAGTTAGCCTTAGTAAACAAATACAGTGTTTTCATTGTCAAAAGTTATTAAAATATTTATAATGAGTAAAATAGTAAAAAAAAAGCTTTTAGGTTTTCATTCTAACCTCATAAGGAATTCTTGATCATTTCATTTTTATTTGAAGAAAAAAGCACATTTAAGAGGGTTTTTGATAATTTCAAATACTATGGTAAAAAGAAAAAAACACTCTAAGTTTAATTTTTGCTCAACATTGGTGATGTCATAAAAAATGGTTGGCTATGGATAATTCATATGGGATTTGTTTGAACATCATTTTGACTTTCAAATTCGAGATGTCCTGGTTAACTACATAAAATTTGATAAGTCTGTAATAATTAAAGACCAATAAAGGTATTGCAAATAATTCTAGGAGTCTATGAAGGGCTTGCACTTATTGGTTGTCGCAATATACTAAGATTCTATTGATTTAAGTGGACTTAAAGTCAGCTGATTAGAATATTATTTCACTGTTCCAGCATAGTTTTCAAGAGAAAGACGTTATATACTGTTTTATGTCATTTTTTTATTTTGATGTTCACTTTCAAGCAGAAAATTTTTTAACCGATTCTTTTTTATTACTCAAAGGTTTAATTAATATTTTATGTTGCATTTGGTTTATGTTAATTATCTTTAGAAAAGTGTTCTCCTGAATGTCACAGTGATGCATATTGTGATTACAGCTCAGTCAGTACTTGTAGATGCTCAAATGGTAATTATGATGGTGATGGCAGAGTGACTAGTGCAGAACCATGTTTTCGTAAGTCTTTTCTATAATTTTTTTAAAATAAATGTCTCGTGTTATTTTACAATCCGTGTTGTTTAGTGAATATAACTTTAAATTATAGGGAAGATTCAAACAGTTGTTTATAAATATGGTGGAGTTTCTAATAAGCAATGAGGAGATATCAACATATATATATACTTTATACTTATAAATATACTTTGTATACACACACATATACACACAAATCTATGTATATGTATGTATGTGTGTGTATGTATGTGTGCGTACGTACGTTTGTCTGTGTGTACCTGTGTATGTCTGTGTGTGTGTCTGGGTATGTGCCTGTCTGTGTTTCTGTATGTGTGTGTGTGTCTGTGTGTGTGTCTGTTTGTGCATACAGGAGTATGTACATGAGTGTATGTGTGCGTGTGCTTGCGTGTGTGTATGTGCATGTCTATGCAATTTTTTACATTTTAGGCTGTATTCTTTGAATTACTATCACACTGTGAAAAAATATTACCTAAGAAACCTATTTTGTGTGGGTTTTGAATGACAGGTATTGCTATATTGTAAAATAGCTCTTGTATTTTTATTGTTACGCTGTCTTAACATTAAAACTCTTTTGTTTTTTTAGCAAATTGTAACGACTGTGCTATTCATACAAATAGGCGATGTATAAACAATTATCAAAACAATTTCCAAAAATGTGAGTGTAATTTCGGTTACTATCGAGATCAAGGTGAAGAATTAAAAGAATGTAGACGTAAGTTCTTTATAATTTTTAATTGCAATGAAAGTTTGAATATTAGTTGAGCGTATTATATAAATGCATTAGGAATTTCTATTGTTGCTTCTACAGTGAAAAAAAGTATTGTTTTATTCAATTAATGAATTAAATCAAATTGTTACGTACGTACGTAAGTTGAGAATTGGGTGGTGAAATTAATGGGAGAGAAGAAAACAGAGTAAATCATGTTTCAATCTTCTCCTATATTATTTTGAAATAAAACGTATCGTTTCAAATTTTAATGTTTAATTTGCAGTACAATTTTTCTAATCAGTAGTTTGTTAAAATTCTCATTTGAAATTTGCAAGATTTTAATTGTATAGATTTAATACCATTCAAGAAATTGTTTTTGTTTTTATATGGCGAAAAAGATGAGACTGCTTTCCTTTTCTTTCTTTTTTTTGTGTTTCTCTCAGCTAGAGATTGTTTTCCTGTAGCAGTGGGTCCTTGCAAAATTCCTATTTTAATTAAAATTTTTGAACTGTGGCCACGTGCTCAGACACTGGTGCCACAACATTTTTAACTATATTTGCCAGTTTAAGAAAATATTCCTAAATACTAATGCAGAAAAGATCAAACAAAAAATGGTCGTAAAAATTGAAACATTTACACAAAACAAAATGCATCTAGCTAATAATTATATTACTTTTTACATAATTGTGTTTACATGACATGATAATTGGTTATTTTTCTTTAAATGATGTGAGCTTTAATAAAACGAAAACTTTTTGTATTTTTGTTTTAATTTATTTATTAATATTTCAGGAAGAAAATCTTTGCTCTTTAGCTTCTTCTCTTCTTTTTTTTTCAATAAAAAACGGAACTTTAAATTTTATTAAAAGACTGCGATAAAAAATTGTCTTATTTTGAGGAATAAATCGGCATAGAATGGAAAAGCTTGATAGACTAGAATATTGTACATTTTTTATGTTGCATACGGTAAGAATTTTTGTATACTTAAAATGATCTTTTTATTTACATGTGTAGTAGCCCTATATGACATAAAAGATATATTCTAATTCATTTGGCAACTCATGAAAATTTTGCCACCCCATCAGCAGGTTAACAATAGTTGTTGGAAGCCTTATTTTAACTTCCAAAAGATTATTTTCATTCTGAACAAGGCATAGCAACTTTAATAACTTTAATATAGCTGGCAAAGTTTTTTAGGATTATTCGTGTATAACTATAACCCAGAAATTTATTTTGAGAAAATATTTTATTATGTTTCAGCTGACTGCAGAGCAAAGAGATGTAGTGATCTAGCTGTATGCGAAGTAATTAATAACCAAGCACGTTGTGTATGTAGTGGGGGTTTAGAAGGAAATGGATATTTTGATGAGGGAGATAATGCCTGTTACGGTAAAATTTTTTGTTACTTTGGTTGCTGAATATGGGCTATAATGTACCTTAATTATTCAATTAAATAGCAAAGCACTATTATAAGATCATGACGTCAATAGATTTAAAAAAGAATGATAACCGATCGATCGCATGCTATTAAATAATGGGCGCCTTCTGAAGCAATGTATTTTTCGACCAAAGAGTAAAGTGAAAAAAAAAAGAAAAATTGTTCTTAAGGATCAGCCAAAAAAGTTGCTTGAATCAGCTAAGCAACTCAATCATGCAAATAAGAATTAAAAACTACGAGCCTCAAAAAAAAAAAGAAGCTGATTATCTGAATGTTGTTTCAAATTTTATCTTTAAAGCTGTGAGGAAAATTCTTTGTTAAAGCCACTGCCTTGAAATGTAATATTTCTTATGGGTTACAGTTCATATTCTACAAAGCCTTTAAAGTTTTATTTTATGAAATTCTTTTTGATGACCTAATTTTTTAAATCTATAGTTGTTTTTAAGTCTATTTTGGCAAAAATCTTATTTTCTAATGAAAACTACTTATATTTTAAACATTTTTTTCATCTTCCTATTAATGTAATAAATGTTTTGTCAATTCCTCTTTTTTCCTTCATGTTTTTTGTGTTTAAAATTAATCTGGAAATTAAAGTTTTCGATTTTTCTCAGGTTATTTTCTTCTGAAATTGGTTGTAATGATAGCTTAACCATGCTGTCATTAAGTCTAGAAATTACATTTTTCTAAATATTTGGCTTTGGTTCTGCTGGAGCCTTATATAGCAATAGTAGTTATAATTTTTGAACAGCAGAAGTTTAGAAAAATTTGTTAGGATGTGAATTTTTTATTGACAGTGTTTTAATTCTTATTAAAAGAAGTTTCTGGATTCCATTACTCATTAACTGTTTTGTAAACATTGTGTTTAACTTTCTGAGGCTTTTATACTTTAATATTCTACTGTTGAAATCAACATTTTCTTTTTTATTTCAGTCGGTTGTGGATCTTGTCATCAAAATGCAACTTGTGTTAATGATCGTTGTAAATGTGATCCTGTTTTTGAGGGGAATGGACAATTCTGTCGTCGTAAGTTACTAATAGTTTTTTTGTGAAGGTTTTGAGAATGAAGAGGGCTTAAGCTCAATCGTTTTTTATTGCGACTAGTCTTTTTTTTTTTTTTTTTTTTTTTAATGGTGCATGGCACATAATTTCATAATTTATAGCTTTTCATTCATCAGACTTAAGTTCTAGAAATTCACAACAATTGGCTTACCAATTTCATTAATGCAGGAAACTTTTGCAGTTATTGTAGATTTTTCTCAAAGATTTATAATGTTCAGTTTCTTTGCTTTTTCATATTTTTTAATTTACGGGCTTTATCATCAATTTTTAAATTTATTTTCTATTTTTAAAAGTCAATTTCTTCTTGCTTAAGTTTTTAAAAATTGAAATAAAGATTGTAGTTTGTTCACGAATTAAGGGTAGATAAAAAGTATAGTTTTCCAATAGGAGACACCAGACCTATTCGTTTTATGATGAATGTTTGTCTTTAATTTTTTAGCTGCCTGTGTGGGAGAAATGAAGTGTGATACACGCGTTGCAGATTGCCTTGCTGGTAGGCATGAAAATGGAGAAGCGTATACATTCTGTAAATGTAAAGGAGGTGATAACATTGTTGGTACCGGTCTTCTAAGAGATACTCAAAGTGATTCTCTGTTGTTTGCATGTTATGGTGAGTTGATATTATTGTTTGTGATATATAATACATTCCTTTAAAATATTTCAACTCAAATCCAACTAGTGTGATGATAGGAGAATATTTCAACATGTTCCTTTAAGTACTTGTCTGTTTGTTCAAAGATTCTATGCTTTAGGAGCTTCGGCTCATTGGAGAAGTTTATTTTGCATGGGCTTTTATTAAATTAAATAAATTTAAACAATGATTTCTATTTCGGATAAGAAAATATTTAATTATGTCAAATTATTAGATTAATGAATCTCTTTGAGCATATACATATTTTGAATATTTAAAAAAATTTTAATTGAAAATGTAAAAGAGATGTTTTTTTCAAGAGGTATTCACAGTCACATAATGAGGCCACAATAATACAGTCACGTAATGAGGCCACAATAACAGCCACATAATGAGGCCACAATACAGTCACATGATGAGGCCACAATACAGTCACGTAATGAGGCCACAATAACAGCCACATAATGAGGCCACAATAACAACCACATGCTGAAGTCATAAAGCTTGGACAAGCAAATAAGTAATCACTGAATTTTGTAATGAGGCATGCATTGACAAATAATTGATTAAGCTCCCACTAACAAATTTCATCCTTCCCAATTAGGCCCCAATCCTTGTAACCCATTCTGACAAATAGTTGAAATAAGCCCTTGTAGAGAAAATATTCCTTTGGTATGCTGTATTTTATATGATTGTAAAAGCATGAAAATTGTTAATTTGTTAAAAATTTCAAAATGGTCAAAATTTCTCTTATTGTTTTACTGTCTGAAAGTTTATATAAAAATATCAGCAAAATCTATGAATAAATCTTTATTACAGTTTTTCAGATTAAAAATTTAAAGCATGTATTTTTTTATTATTTAGATAAAAACTCTTGTGGCGAACCTGGTCAAACTTATTCTGCAATTGTAGGAAGTTGCTTATGTAAACATTTTATATTTTGAATTTTTTTAATCTTGATTATGGGTAAACTAATTCTTATACTACTTGCATAAGTATCCTTCGAAATTAAATTAAATTCAAATAATCTCTATATGATTTGAACCCACAAAATATTTGTTTACTTGACATATGCTCTACCATTTGCTTTAACAGTTTACCATGTTGATTAACTAGATTTCAGTTATAACCAATCCAAAACATTCAGTAATTTATCTAAGTTAGCAAGTGTAATAGCAGAAAAATATAATTTGTTGTGTTATAAATACACTGTACTCCCTGTAATTCTTTTAAATAACCGGTTGTAAAAAAGGTTTATATTTTATGTTCTGCTGAAAACTCTCTTTTGCTTGTTTGCAGTGGACCATTTAGCTCTTAGACTCCATAGGCTGACTTTTAGCAGTTTTAGGGAGTCCTACATACTATTAGTGTTAACTTCTGAGTTATCCATTGTACTTCTTTATGTTTGCAAGAACATAAGAGTTATGAAATTATTTTATTGTCAATCCCTATGAGACTATTAGACATTCTTCCACCACTCTGTCACATTTTTGACAAATTACATTAAATGAAATTTAAAAGTAGCCACTATAACATTGCATGGAGGTAAGGGCTTGTAATTCTTGCTGTTTGATAACATATTTTTAAAATCTTGGCTTTTAAACTCAGATTAGATTTATAATGTAATCTAGTTAAACAACGCAGTACCTTTACTTCTAAAGGTTTGTTTTAGCTGCTTCTAACTTGCTTTTAGATAAGCAAAAATATGTTATGGCTATGTGTGGGCAAAATAGATAACTCTGATTGTCATTGCATTGTAGATATTTGCAAAGTTAATTGCCCAAAAAGGCATGTCTTTATTGATAGAAACAGTCCCTTAATACAATGTTTCATTCAGCTCTTTTGAGCATTTTTCAATTTAGGTTTGAGCTGCAGTAATAGGATATACAGAAGAAACAAAGGACTGATGAAATCTTTTTCACAATAAACAGCTTTATTAAATTTCACAATCTGTAATGGTCTCACAAATGACCTGGTGCTTTAATTATCCATTAAAGTTAGTACTTAGACATAAATTTAGATTTAATTTTATTCCAAGATATTTCTAAATCAAAGTTTTGCATTTGAAAACAAAAGATCACATTATTTGCTGATCAGATAGCCGCAAATTTTTTGGTAATGCTAAAGTAAACAAAAAACTGTAGAAATTTTTAAATAGACCTTTGAGTAACATTGTTGAGTATTCACTTAAATTCTTATAAACTCATCTAAAGCCACAAATTAGTGAAAAAAGCCAATCATTATCATTATCATCGGTATAAAGACAATTTCTTTGGCAGACCAGCAGGCTAGTTATATCAAATGACTTGAAAACAACTACCCGACAATTTTACGCAGTGGTTAATATTGACATCAACTTTAATATCACCCCTCCCTATGAGCCACCTATCTACAGGAAATTTTTTCCTATCCCCATGGAAACTTGAACAGCTTTCGTGATCTACTCTGTGATATTCCACTTGAACACATCTTTAATCTTGATACAGAGGAATGTGCTAAGGAAATCGCTTCATGTTGGCATCAATGCCTATACTCCCTCTCGAAAGTATCAAGTTCAAGCTCATGGTTTTCTCCAGCAATTGTGACCACAATTGCTCATCTCAACCATTTTATTGACCTTCAGTACACTCGTTGTGTTGAGTACAGACATCTTTTTACCAGAGCCTGCAATCACTGTAAAAGAGTCATTGATGAGACTAAACTCTCTTACCAAAACCAAATATGAACATCTGGTCACTCAATCTATCAGATTTCTAAACTTCTGGTGCATCTATATATATTTTTCAAATAAGGGTCAGTTTTCAATGGACCTGGGACATACTCTTTTTCATTGATGATTTGTCTGATTTGTCTGATAGTATTCTTTGTAAGCTTGCTATATATGTGCATGATACTACTTTGTTCTCTTCCTTAGGGAAGACAGACAATGATTTTGATAAGGTTTAAGTGGCAGCTGATTTGGAAGATGATCTCGGACTGTTGTTAAATGGGATGAGAGATGGTTGGTGCCATTCAATGCTTCAAAAACAAAGCTTCTTTTCATAAACTGCTTTAAGGCACCTTTCTTTCCATCTGCTGATGAAAGGTAGTGAACTCACTGAATCTACGCAGATTTGATTGTTAGGACTACTCCTAGGTGATTAACATAAGGGGGTCCTAATAAATG
>JAUZNK010025065.1:0-19904 GCA_035046665.1 Euphysa ruthae | reverse complement strand
CTTTTTGGAAATCGCATGATTTCGTCTTTCACTTGATACCAAATGATTTGTTCTGAGTTATTGTTTTTAAAAAGGTTTGACATCCCTACTTTAATTTAATGCTTAATATGGTGTATTATGTGATACTTCATTTTTGAATAATTTCCAACTCTGGGTACACTGTGAGTCTGAAATTAAAATTTTAATGATTACGTGCAATTTCAAATTAACTGAAAGAGAACTTATGATATTGCCTAGGCAAAATATGAAAGTATTTCCATTAAACTTGATTTTGTTTTGTTTTTTAGATACTGTTTTACAGTAGTATTATTTCTAAAAAAAAAACTAAATTTCTTGAAACTGATTCTCGAAGTATATTTATCAAGGCTGTTTGCTCAGAATTTAAACTTGTTTCATGTCTTTTCAACGGCTCTGTTAATTAGGCATCAACTGCTCAGGATAGCCTAATATGTAATATAAATAAAAATATCTTTTTGAGAAGCAAAAAGTATAAAAAAAAATCTTGGAAGAAAGAAAAGAGTTTAAATTTTAGCTACTGTTTGGCTAACAATGCGAAAATTAAGTGAAATAAGAGTGCTGACTACTTGCATGAAAATTTGGGTCATTTCTTAAAAACCAATAACTTTAATTTTCAAATGCTAACTTTTCAAAAAATCAAAAAGATAAAAAAAATTTTCTTTCTAAGATTTAAAAAAAAAACACTTCATTGTTGGTGAAAAAACGGCCATATTTGGTCCTAGTACAATTTCAAAAAAACTAATGAAATTATACTGAAAAGTGCTATGGATGAACATGGGAAAACTCATAAGGCTCCAAAATACAGCCTAAAAATATCCAACTAATGAGGTATGAAAAAGTACCCTGTCATACCTACGTCACACACACACAGATTAGAATTTCAATTTTATCCCAGTCTAATCTGATAAATTCCGATCAAAAACAAACCAGCATTATATTTTTATAAAGAAAAGGAAAATAGCAAATAAGTGACTCACAGACCTGCGTTAAATATTCAAACATCAAAGATGCGCACAGGTTTCTCAAGTTTTGAGGTTTAGAAATGATATGTAAACTAATTTAGACCAACATAAAACTGACACTTTTTTTCAATTTTGCTAAATTCAAAGAAAATATTTTACAGATTAGCCACACTTTAACACCAAAATTCCATCAAAATTTTCAAAATATTGGACTTTTCTCCAGTTTTTATAAAGTATATTAAAATTCAATCTTTATAAAAAATAACTAGTATAGCCCAAGTTTTTTAGACCAAACTTGAATGAAATCTGAATTTCAAAAAAGCCATATAAATACTTCCTAAAAAGTGTTTTAAGCTGATGGACAAAACACTAAGAACATGGGTAGATTTGCAAAACCACATCCTTTCCATAAAAGAAACTTATGCAGCAGAAATATTCCAAATATTCAAACTGAGCTGCTACAAACCTGCGGAGATGGCTATAAACTAATTTTGTCTAAAATTTAAGTTTTTATTAATGTTTTTGAGTTTAATTTAAAACCGCTTGAAAAATTGAAAGAAATATTACTTCAGATCCATGCTTACTCTGATAGTGAAATGGAACAAATGCATCTAATGAATAAGACATTACCAAAAACAAATATTAACTAAAATAAAAGTAATCACCATTTTTCAGCCAATGGGTTTACTGACGCATATTTGTAGCCATTGCATCTGAAATGTGTCACGACGCCATTCAACCCAAGATTGCAAACAACATCATCTGAAATAATAGGTTTTAAACAGAAATCCGAAACATACAAAAAATCTTATTATAGAAAATTAAATAATGAATCATAAAAATAACCTTTTGGAACTCTTTGTATTAAAGGCTTGTACCCATAGCAACCAGCAATTGATTTATATAATCGAGCAACCCCATAAATTTTTTTTTGTTTACATTTTAGTCTTGACAGCGTTATCATTTTTACTTAAACCTAAAAAAAAAAAAGAATCTAATACAGCATTCAAAAAGTGGTGAAGTGAGGTTAAAAGTTTATAATAACATACAGAACAAAAATGGATTACTGGAAATTAAATTTGCAACATGATGTAAAGTTTCTCAGTTTCTCAAAAAAAAAAAAAAATTGCTGATATCAGAAATTTTTTAACATTTCAGCAGAATCGAAACTGAATTTTCAAGAAAAATGCGAAAATATTCTTTTTGGACAAAATATGATTTTTTCTTAAACTAGCTAAAGAACCCAGTAAATCTTTTAAGACAGCTGATCTGCAGCAAGATAAGCTCAACTTCTTGCACTGAATAGATATTCTGACAGCTTTCTCATGTCGCAAAACATACCCTTTAATTATATTCAAATAAAAGCAAAAATTATGCTAAATAAAAAAAAATTATGCTAAATAACATTCAAAAATGTTGCTTTTAGATTTAAAATTTACCATATTTGGACCTTGTAAACAAACATAAAGCTGCTATTTTTGGTGAAAAAAATAACCATGTTTGGGCCCAATGTCAAAAAAAGCTTATTTGTTTGGGTTAAAATGCTCAAAAATAAAAAAAAATTAATAAAAGAGACAAAATAATCATGCTTGAAAAGAACTAATCTTGCTTCCATATTTACCACTCTTTTTGCAACTTCCAAACAAAATAATAAAAATATTTAGGTAAACTATCTTTTAACATAATAAAAAAATATAAGCAATAGTGTAACGAAAAATAGGCAACTCGCAGAAGGTCTCTGACCATTGAGTAGTAAATAATTTCCAAAACTTAGAGGGACTAATTTGTTTTATCCTTAAAAATAAAACAGAAAGCTTGAAATATAAATAAATCTCATAAATATTCAATACTTTAATATCAAATATCAAATAGTAGCTTTATGTGATAGGATTTATCTTGAAAATAAATAATGACCATCTCATATTTCTGAATTCTAAAGAGGTTGATTAGTTTAATTTTGGGTGTGCTGCCCCAAACTATATTAGCATAGTTCAAATAGCAACGCAAAAAGGAAAAGTTAAGTTCTTTCAATAAATTTTTTCTTAATATATGTCTAGATTTGTACAATATGCTAACACTTTTAGAAAATTTTGAAATAACGAAATCAATATGATTTTGCCAAGATTTTTGATGCCTAGAAATTTGGTGACTTTTTTCTTCATAATTTCCCGTAAAGATTTTGAGATAATTTACATTTTTTATGTTTTGAATGAAGTATAATTAGATTTAGTTATATTTAAGGATAATTTGTTACATTAAAACTGTAATGAGATATTTTTCATTGTATCTGAGGTAAAACTAGACTAAAAAATAGCAAAGAAAAGCCTTACGTAAATCATTATGTAAGTTAAGAAAGGATGAGGGCCTAAAATTGATCCTTAGGGAACGCCACATATTATACCAAGATTCCTGGATGCTATCATGTTATTATAACAACATCGTTTTTTTTTAAAGTAATTATCAAACCAAAAATAGTAAAAATCAAAAAAGTCCATAACACTTTTATATTTTTAGGAATATAAATTGATTTACTGTGTCAAAGACATTAGATAAGTTGATAAAGACACCAATAGTGTATTGAGCAGTTTCAAATAACCTTAGCAGAGCATGCTCTGTTAACTTGTTGGCTTGAAAACATATTTCTTATCAAAGATTAATTTAATTCTAGTGAGAAATTTATACACTTTATCATACAAAACTTTTTCTATAAATTTCGCGAAAAAAGGTAAAACAGATATTGGCCTATAACTCCCTAAATTTTTTGCATCTCTCAATTTGAAAATTGATGTAACCTTAGCATACTTTAATGTGTCAGGGAAAATAACTTCATCTAAAGATGACTTGAAGACTTTAAAAAGGATGAAATTTAATTTCTCCATACACACCCAGCACTATATTACCATTAACAACACCAACTCCATTTGCTTTGTTTCGTTTCAATTATATTTTATTGATATTTAATTATTTTTTATCATGCAATCCATCCAAAAAATCTCTGCAGTAATTCATTATGAGCATTGCGCAAGAGTATACATTTTATTTATTGCTTAATATAGCCACAAATTGAAACAGGATAAGTTCTTTCGTCATTAACTCCAATGAAAAAAATATCCAATCTGGTGGGTTAATTTCATAACAAATAGTGATGAACACAACTAACCACAAAGAACCCATTTTATTTTCAGACACCATCAGATAACCCGTCTGCAAACTCACTAAGGATGTTATGCAGTTCTTCAGAAGCAGTGACTTGTCGTTTAGCATTTGACAGATATTGCGAATAAAATAGAACATCCTGTGGTTGTACTTGTGGCATGTGCTGACGCTGTGAGGTGTTAAATGAAGGGTAAACTTCATCAGAAAATTGCATACCCATTTGATATTGAGATACAGTCGAATTAGCTAAAACCTAAATAAAACCATTCCAATTCAACCAACCAATTCAACCAAATCCAAAATCTATTTAAGAGCAAAAAGGCAACTTAGGATGCCAACAGTAGTAAAAAGTAAACAGTAGAAAATGTAAACAGTTTTAAAGAGATCACAATGTCATTACTGCAGAGCTTTAAAAAGATAAAAAAAAAGCATTTTATTTGATGAAAAAAACCTTCTCTGGTTCAAAAATTATTGAGATTTAAACAGATTTTTTGACATTTTCATTGGATCCATTTTGATAATATTCCAAATTAGGTTCCAGGATTTAAGACATCACGAATGGGCTTAATTCATTTTTCGCACACTAAACTGTCAATAACTGCTTTTATAGAAAAGCTATAGATACGAAATTTTTTATAGATATAGATAAACATAAATGGCATATATCAGATTTAAAATTTTTTTTTAAATTGGACTAGTGACTAGTCAAATATAAAAAATACAAAAAAGGCCTGAAACTAGTTAGTCATTGGGCATGAATATTATTTTGAAAAGTGTAAACTGATTGGCTTGTGACAAACTTTAATGGTACCAGGTTTCGTGTTGATAGTTCCAGTATAACAAAAGTTATTGAAGATTATTTTCTCTAAAAATGACTAGCTCAGTAATGATATATACGGGGCAATACTGGGAACTAGTCTTGAAAAATTGGAAATTACAGTTGAATAAAAGAGACATTTGAAATTTTAACACACATAAATACTCATAATTTGAGAACCAATACAGCTTTTTCAATGAAATAAAAATAATTTTTCATATTTTTTTAAAAATCTACGACATGAGCACAACTTGTATTTTGACCTCGGCATCTCTTTAAGAATTTTGTAATTAAAGATTTTTTTAAATCTCAAATTTTTTTTTAGGTTTACTCCCAATCAAAAGCAACTTTCTATAACACCAAACAAACATGCTAACAAGCACAAACTGACTAATGGATCTCAAGATTAATAATATCCACACAATTACAGAGTATCTAATAAGATAAAACTTATATTTCACCTTTGTAAAGATTTACGTCGTATATGTAAAAAAAGCCTTTGAAAAAAGTAATATATTTTGTTATTGCAAAGTATTTATTTTATTTTTTGAAAAATCAAAAGGCCTCTTGGGAGAGATGCTCGATCACACTCGCTCGCCTCACCCGCTCATCAAAGCTTCGACTAGGCTAAAAATATTTCATCTTTAATGTATTAAAAAAATATTTGTATGCTCCAAATATCTTTGATCCTTTAAAGTGTGGTCGACATTGGGTATTGTTTTTATTTATACATTTGAACGAAATGCACTTGCATTGATAAATTTTATTTCAGCTAGCCTTATCTGCAAAAGATAATATTTATCTTTATTGGCAAGAAAACATAGATTTCAGAACACAACACTCTTCTTCCTCTTAACAACAGACCCTTTTTTTACTTCATTCTTAGCAAGAATTCACCTAAACGAACACGATGTACAAAATTTAATATAATCAAGTCTTTGTTGTAACTAAAATTACCCGATTATCGATTTATTGATGTAATATCCACACACTTTATTTGTGATTTATCAGTGTTGAATTAATTATGTATTTTTATGAATAGGGTATTTTGCTATTTTGCATAAATACATCCCTAATGTAATTATACAGTGCAGTAAATGACAAAATATGCAGCATTATAAAAAACTAATTTAAAATCAATAAATAAAAATTTAAAGTACTGTATTAAACAATATCAACATTTGTTGAGAATTTCAAAGAACATGCTTTTTTTTCTGTCCATAACGAACAAAAAAAAAAATGTAAATGGCAACATAGAGGTAATGTAAATAAAGGGGTAAAATGCCTACAATAGCAAATAGTATCAACAAATACACAAATAAAGAAATAAATTTATTATTATTATTTTTATTTATTATTATTTGTTTGTGATCAATAAACAAATTTGTGATCTTTGCTGTTTGTTTTTTTTATGGAAATAACAAAATAAATAACACTTCTGAAGGCATTTTAATAAAAACAATCAAATTTGAATTGATATATCAGAATTAAAATCATGAATAATACAAAAATATGTTCCTATTCTGTTATTAATTTTTTCTTTATATCTGTACATATAAAACTAAGTGCCTGTGTGTATGTATGTATGTATGTATGTTCAACTACTCCTCTTTACTCAGGAGGGCTACGAGTCTGAAACTTTCTGAGGAGTATCAGAACAACACAAGGAGTGCCATAGAAATAAAATATTTTGAAAACATCGAGATTTTTTTTTAAAGTTAAGGTTTTAAAAAAAAAAAATTTTTTTTTTTTCATTTAAAATCCGAAAAGGTGACTGAATTTGTTTAATTTACTTTAATTTTTTCGTATGAAAATTTATAAATTATTGCGATGTAATAAAAGTTGAGATTTTTTTTAGATTTTTTGAAAATTTCCAAAAAAATTATGAAAATTGAAAAATTTGATTTTTATCATATTTCTGGCCGTTTAACCGTATCCCAAATATGAAAAACTAGCAAATCAGGCCGGTAGGATCCAAGATCTGCTAGTCCTCTATAAAACCATAAATCTCTATGTAAAACTATTAAAATTAGGAAAAATAATAAGTCTTTCATGTAACATCAGTCAGATATACATGACATATACATGTTTACAATATGAAACTAAATAATTTTATTCAGTATATTTAAGGTAAGATTTTTTCTACTTTTATAACTTTCAACAGTTCGCTGTCTGCTTCTTCTGCACTTTGTAAAAAATTTAATCATATCTTCAACAAATGGGTAGTATTAAATAGTAAAGTATTAAAGTATTAAATATAAAGTAGTAAATAGTAGTATTAAGTAGTATTAAATCTAAAGATAGGAAATGAAAAAAAAATATTCTTACAGAGGTTTGCGCTTCTTAAATCATCTATATAAAAATGGCTTATTGTTTTGAAAGAAAAATGCTAAAAACACTAAAGAGAATTTTATAAAGCCTATTTGTTTTATAATATCTAATCAGATGTTTTTATTTGGACAGTAATTGGGAAATTGATTTTTATTCAGAGTCCATCAAACGGACAACATTTGCACTAGCTAATACACTGAAATGCTAAAACTAAATTATAAATAAAATCAAAGAAAAAAACAGAAAATTATCAACAACAACAGCAATGATGAGATCAAAAATCATTCCTGGAATGTTTACAAGAAGACCATCTAGCAATCTCACTAATCAATTCAATAATATAGTTAACATTAGTATGAACATACGCAAAAAATAACATAATAAAAATTATCGTTTATGACTAATTTCAACAAAAAATTTTCAAAACAATGTAAGAAGCAAATAAAAAAATGTAAGAAACAAATAAAGAAAAACTAACTATATGTTATTTAAAAAAAAAAACTAATTTGAGCAAGCACAAGTACACAAATATCCGCCCCACATTTTATTCTTTCTTTAAAAAGTCATGAAACTTTTACTTTTTGTCTCATCGGAAAGATTATTTCAAACAAGGCAACCTTTAAAATGAAGTGAACTTGTGCTATACGTAATAGTAGAAGCCATACATAATTTAAGAAGTGATTTGGTTGCAAATCATGTCATATTAAATAAATAAAAAAAAAAAACCCTGATCTGTTTAGTTTATCCCGTTTGCAGTTTTGTGAATCTCATCCATTAAAAGTTGAAGGTGACTAGTACTGGGTAACATTGGCATGCGGCTCTGAGGTAGATTATGCGCTTTACATGCGCTAAGTCTCCGGTTTGAGCCCTGCCATGGCTGAAATATGTTTGCTACAAATGAATTATTGCAAAATCAAAAATTTATATGAGGTAAATCATTTTTTAAACGATCAGCTAAATTACGTTTCAAGAAAAAAAAAAAAAAATGTCAATTATTATGATAAGAAAAAGAAACCCTGCAGTATTCCAATTTCGACCCATTTGCTAAAGAATGATTAAAATATTGATCAAAATTGGAGTTGCGTATAACAATAAATTGTTTGTAGAATAGATGCCAATTTAATGAACAAATTAACATGTGCATACCAATGATTTTTTTTTTTTTTTGAAAACAGATGCTTAATTGATGCTTAATGCATAAATATATGATTGATTATTACTGCAAAATTAATAAACTATTTATTTTGTCTACGAATTCTTAGCAACTACAATGTTTACTTCAATTTAAAATAACTCATAAATTATTCACGAATTAGCAGTCTTGTTAAAACCACAAAAACTTCAATATAATCACTTTCTTATTTTTATATCGAACTCGCACATACTGATGTCAGAAAGCACAGTGGTAGAATGTTTGACTACGGAACAAAAGTTAATGAGTTTGATTCCCATCTCTGGTGGTTTACTTTCCATGTTATCTCTGAGTTTCTGACCAAAAATAATTTTGTAATGCAATGCTAGCTCAATTTCGTTGGGTTGTTTGGTTGAGCGAATTTAGTAGGCACAAATGGGGAAATATTCTGGAAATATTTTCTTGGCAATTTGTTGGTTCCCCGCGTTAAATATAACATTCTCTCTCAAAAACCATTTTCTACTTGATAATCATATTTAATATTTTTAAAAAATTCATTAAAAAGATAAATTTTTTGACTATAAAAAGATTTAATGTGATCTAAGGGTATTTTAAATATTTGATTCTCAGAAAGCAGGTAATATGATTGCTAAGTGGAATTTTATTAATAGTAATTTAAAATGTCATGTTATTTATGGTAGCAAATGTGAGATCTCTAAAAATAAAAACGACTTAATTAAAAAAAAGAAGATTAAACTATTATATTAAAAATTTAGAAAGATATGTTTGAGAGATCAACTTAAACTTCCATGCCATATGGTGTTTGTTTTTTATTTTATTTCAGCTGATCTTTAAACTAGGTTTTAAACATCTGGACTGAAAGTATATAAACATTACACATTAGCTCTCGCCTGCAGGTTTATTTGAATTTTATTGTTGTTCTATTGTTTATTGTTTTTCTTTCTATCATCTATACTTTTATTTAAAAGTACTACTCATTTCTCAGAAGTATGAATAGCTCTCGTTCGCAGGTTTATTCAAATTTTATTGTTGCTCTATTGTTTTTCTTTGCATCACCTAAACTTTTATTTAAAATTACTACACTTTTCTCAGAGGTATGATTTGTTCACACAGTGCAGAATTAGAGGGTTTCAAACCACATTAACAAGATGAAAATCATAGTGTTATGAAATCAAGGAGACGTTAAATTAAAAAAGACTATTTTGTTGTGGGTTTTAAACAAGCTAAAATACACATCCCAACATCAAAGTGATGGAAAAAAAGCAGGTGTTTGTAAAACCAAATGACCAAAATATGATTTTTGAGCATTTTTATTTAAATCCGCTTTAATCGAAAATAATTTAAAATGGTTGACATTTCTAAATTTTCAAAAAGATTTTTTTTTTTAATTTTCAAAATTGATAAAACGTTGAGTTTTTGAAAAATAAAACCCTAATAATTATCTTGAAAAAACAAAAAAAAAAGTTTGGGCATTTTTCAAGAATTTTCGGCTTTTGATATATATATATATAAATGGGTAAAACGATGCCTTAACTAGTTTACATATAAAATTCAAAAAATCAGTAATCAACCCTGCCAAAATCCAAAAATCAAATCATTTTAAATTCAAAAATTAATACTTTAATAAGTAAATCAAGCCAGAAAAAAAGTCAAAGATTGCTTTCTTACAGAAAAAATGGAAAATATTTGTATAGTCGTAGGAGCTTTTTTGCTAAATAATTACAACTTTGAACTAGAACATTAAATAGAATTAGTTTCAAATAAAAAATATTTCTCTTACAAGCCATTGGTATGCCTGATCGCTGATATTATAGAAATCTTCCATACATTTGTTTAACATCTGCACATCTGTTTGCCTAAGGCAAATATAACATTTAAATTTAGGAGTTCAGTAACTATACAAAATAAATAATGAACATTAGCATAATGTTTTCTATGTTTGTAGATTTTGCTTCATTGACAAAGGTACTAGTTATAACCATAATTTAGTAAAAAATTACAACTAATGGTCATTAATTATTGACCAAATTTACCTTCATTTCTTTAAAAATTAATATAATTTCAAACTTGTTAGACTTCTCAGATGGCATTTGAAAAATAAAAAAAATGGTTTCAGAAATTTTACAAAATTCAGGTATTTACATTGCTTTCATGGCAATATACTATAATTATGAGGTTGGCATCTAACAAATACAGATTTTCTTTTTAAGAAAACGGAAAGATTTTGTACTCTTTGTATCAGAAGATTAATTTAGAACATTTTAAAATCACAAAGCATCTGATCTGAGCTGGAGCTCTAAATAAAAAAACAGATAAAAAATTATATCAAATTTTGTGAAAAAAAAAATATTGTCAGCATTTAACTGCTTATCTATAGTAGAATTGCTCAGTTTTTAAAATATAAAAGAAGCTTGAATAATCATTTTTTCAAAATCATACAGATTTGATAGGAAAGTGATAGATGAAGCTAATTATAAAAAGTAAACATTTTTTACACACATATAAAATTCCTTTGTTGTATGCAATAAATTAACATGAAATTTAAGCAAAAGCACCTAAAATGTCATATTCGGTCCAAAAAATCACCATAATCAAAAAAGTTTTTTAAAGTCCTCTAACTTCATGCAAAGCTTCAAATAAAAATGAATGTCAAAAACGTCACTTTCAGTGAAAAAATGACCATATTTGTGCACAGTACCAAAAAAAAAAAAAAAAAGTTTTTTAACAAATGGTAATATAGGTCAAAAGAAGCCCTTCATAGTCCTCTAATTTCAAGAAAAATATCACCAAAGGTTTTTGAAAAAATTTCAAAAAACTCAATTTCGGTCCAAAAATGACAATATTTGGGCGCATTACTAAAAAACAAAAGTTTTTGAAAAGTGGCCATATGGAACAAAAAAACCAACTATGCTCTTCTAATTTAAAATAAAATTTCAGAAGAATTTAATGAACAGTTTTTGATAAAATTTAAAAAATCTTAGGCCTAAAATTAACATATTTAGGCATATTTGGGCCTTGTACCAAAAAATATATATATTTTTTCTTCAAAAATATAAAACTGTCACTTTTATACTTTTTGAATGGTGTATGTATACATTGGAAATTTTGGCCAAGGTAATTTTAAAGAATTAATATTTTGTGAAGAGAGACTCAAAATTCTGTTAAAGTAATCCACCTGTTTGAGTTACAAAATATTTTTCTTCACATAAACTTTCAAAAACTGCTTGCTAAAAAATTTCTTTTAGTAAAATTGGTATTTACAGTAAATCAGGCACATGATCTTTGCGTACTAGTGTAAGCTAAATAGCTAAATAACTAAGTTAAATAAGTAAATACTAATAGGTTTGAACAGGATTAGGTACTCAAATTCTCAATTTGAGGAAATAATCAGGCATTAGATGGGAACTTTTATTGTGTGGCCATAAATTGGTCAAAATTTATATAGAATACCACCTATAGCCCTTTAACTTTATGTAAAATCCAAAAAAAAAATCCAGTTTTTGATAGGTGACCATAAAGGTAAAAATATGCCCTTTAAGGTAACTTCTTTTTACATGAATTATAATTTATGTGTGACTAAATTTCTAGAAGTGATTTTGCATTGAATTTTTACATATTCATACACACACATATTTATATATCTAAACATCTATATCATATCTATAGATATTGAGGAAAAAAGAAAAAAAATTCTGTAATTTTCCCTATGTAATTTTTATGTCCCTTTGACCATAAATTCTGATGTGAGTAGGTCAATACCAAGTTGTATACATAAAAATTGAGCATAACGAGGTTAAGAATCATAAATTTAGCTTTTTAAATTCCAAATTTCATAAAAAAATTTAAATACCTGACGAATGGTTACTGAGAAGTGCAACAAACGGAAGAATAAAGGATTCATAGGATGGTCTTACCTGCATTGTCCTGTAGTTGTGTTCTGCAAAATATAAACTGTGTGCTTTATCAAGTTCTAAAAAAAAACTGGCAGTTAGTGAAAATGGAATCTTGCATATATATTTTATTTTATGTTAAACTTTTTTTTCTTCGCAAAATTTTTTTCCCATTGATCATTAAATTATTAAATGCGCTTTAAAAATAAATTTAAGCAGGAAATGTTTTGACATGCTTTTATTTTATTTATTTTTTTATAAACAAAATAAAATAACTATTTCAATAATAAAATTGAAAGAGAAGGGTATACCAGAATAGGTGAAAACCTTGTCTGAGGTCTGGTGGTGAGCAGAAGTAAGACATAGTATAAGCAGATTAGTGAAGAAAATGAATAAAATATCAGAATGCAGGAATATGCACTGAAGAAAGCGACTAACTTCAAGTACCTGGAGGCTACAACAAATGCAGATGGAAAATTAAATGCCATAACTGGGAAAAGAATTCAAGCAGGATAGATAAACTAGAAAAGACTCTCTGGAGTGCTATGTGACAGAAGACTATCTGCAAAGAAGGAGAATGTCTATAAAGTAGCAATTAGACCAGCTATGATATAAGGAGCAGAGACGTGGTACTTCAGCAAGACTCATATTAAAAACATGGACATGGCTGAAATGAAGATGCTGCGCCTGACATATGGACATACTTAGATGGATAGAATAGAAATATAAGGTGACAGCCAGAGAGAGGAAAGATTCAGATAAAATAAATTACTGTGAAGAACAAACAATGTTGGTGAACGAAAGAGATAAAGGTTTGGGCGATGTGTCACAGTCTGATTTAGGTTTACTAATAACTTTCATAATATAACACTAGGTTTAAAAGAAGTCCTTCTTCCTTGTTTTAATAACCTGTACAGTTTATTATGTGGCCTATCTATTATGAACCTTTTGTCCTAGCAAAAGCAGTGTTGTGGCCTCAGTAAAGTGAGCTTGGTTGACATTACCCTTAAAGGAGTGGAGATCATAATCCGAAGGGAAGCAATCAGAAGGCAAAGAGTTCCACAAGCGAGCAGTAAGTGGGAATAAGCTTGATGAATAAAAGTTTTTGTGAAATTTTTTGACATGTACCATTAAAGGATGGATAGCAGATGAAACCCTTGTGATGCTAAAGAAAGTCTTAAATTACGGTTTTACTCCTTTCAAATCAGAAAAATGCCCATGGAAATAATTACAAGATATTATAAATATATCAGCGACAATGAGACTAATTTTCTGCAATGGGAAAGTGATTGAGGATTCAAATTCATGACCAACAAGGTTGAGTACACATTTCTGAATTCAGACAAGAATATGTTGCCATACAGCAGAGAATCTGGCCCAGTGATGGCAGCAATATTTGATACATGATCGAATGGGAGCCTTATAGATATAAAGTATACTCTAGGGCAAAAGAAAGTGCCACACCCAAAATAGAGATCCAATATTCATGGCAGCAGATTATGCAATGGATTCAATTTAAGAATTACAAAAGAAGTTATTTGAGAATGTTAAACCTAACAATTATGTCTGTGTAGATTCAGTTCAATACAATTTATCAGCACAGTTGGAAAGAAATTTATTCTAAAGCGGTTTATGGAAAAAACTTTGTATTTGAAGTATTGAATGATACCAACCATTTCTCACCCCACTCAACAACATTGCAGAGATCATCTTCTAAATCAGCTGTCATTTCAACCTTATCAAAAATAATTTTTGTTTTGCCTAAGGATGAATACATATATAGCAATCTTACACAGAGTACTATCAGGCAAATCATTAATGAAAATTAGTAAAAAAGTAGGTCCCAGAACATATGTCAACGAGAGACGCCTTTAACTTTGTCAATGGAAATTTAATCATCTAGTTTTATCAAAGTAAAGTTAAGTTAAGAATCAAAATTATATTCATTCAATTTATTTAACTTATTGGAAACAAATTCATCGACATAGCTGCTAAACAAGATAAACATAGGCATTAGTGAAGATGCGGAACTCAAAGAACTGTTGTTAGCAAAATTTGAATTGCGGCAGAAAGATATTGTAAGCATAAACAATACTATCAAACCAAACCACACTGCATTACTAAATAAACTCTGTAAACTATAACTACAAACAAGCAAAAAAAACGAAAGTATTATTTTTACAAAAGATTACCTTAAAGACAAGCTTGAGAAACAATGTAATGCTATACAACTTTTAGAAGACGAGCTTAACGACCAAAAAAACAGAAATATGCAATCCACACTTATTTTTAGAGGAATAACAGAGGGTGAGCCAAGTGAGGATTGGAACAAAACTGCAGAAATACTAGCTAAACAAATTGATAAAATCTCAGATATAAATTATGAAGTTTGTTTGGCCAACATTGAAAGAGCCAATCGAGCTCGAGGTACACTCAAGCCTGGAACAAACGGTAAACCATTTTTTGTCAAATTTGAATCATGGAAGTTAACCGAAAAAGCTATAAGTGCATTTATAACTCATTCCAAAAATAACAACAAACCCAAGATCTATGTATCTCAAATGCACTCCAACCCGGTAAATGATCGTGTATGTAATGTAAAAGTACACAGAAAAGAACTGTTAAAAAACAATGCAAATTGGAATTATTATGTCGATTGTCCAGTAAAAGTTATGGGAAGAAAAAAATGAAAAATATAAACTGATAAAATTATTTTAAATTCATTTTCTTATTGTTGTTATTTTACACAAACACTGTTATTTTTGCTCTCTTATAAAAGGTTATAAAATTATTTAATTAAGCTTTTTTTTAACCCATTGTTAGGCATCAATTATAAACGTTACATTTTATCGTTTTATCAAATACTTTTTGCCCGGTGTATAACATTCTTTGTTCTAACTAAAAATTTCTTCCCTTCACATTACATTATTAAATGATTTTCCTAACTTATATTACAATAATTTAATTATTCTCTCATTGCCACTATACGTCATTACCAAATCATATTTTCAAAAAAATTTACAGCCTGCCTTTATATTAATTTTTGTGTCGTCCTCATTATTAACACAAATTCATTGTGTCTGTGATTATAGTTGTTATTATTTTTAAAATTATAGAACTAATTAACTTTGATTTTTACTTTTTGCATATTATTTCTTCTGCTATTAACTCCTATAACTATTCATTTAAATATATTAACTTGTTATTAAAGTTGATCTTTATAACTTAATACATATAACATTTGCTGCAAGAAACTAGCAAAGAACCATCTCGCTACCTAATGTAATGTATGCAACAAATGGTATCACTTAAAATGCAGTGATACCAATATAGCAACTGAATAAACAAATTATGGATGACAAAAACTATTTATGGTATTGTATCGTTTGTAATAGAGATATCTTTCCTTTCTCCGACACCAAAGATGAACTACTCAAACTGACTTCACGAGGTAATGCTAACTTATTTTTTTCTGAAAAGCATAATCTAAAAGAAACTACAAATACAAATAACTTTTTTAAAAAACTAAATAATATATCAAGAAATATAAAAAATGAATCTCTTTACTATACTGTGTCTGAACTAAATAAAATCAATTATCGGTCAATCTCAGAATAAAAACTTAAAAAAAAATATGATCAAAAAACTAACTAATTATAACATTAGACACTGTCTAACTGAGAGTTCAAAAGGAGGAACTTTACAATATATTTCAAACAAATGCAATAATATAAAAAGAAATGTTTTATTGATTTATAAAACAACAGGATTTGAATCCGTTTTTGTAGAAATTTTAAATAATAAAGGAAAAAATCTAATTGTAGGAGTTATATATAGACATCCTAAGATGGACATAGCTGATTTTAATAACAACTACCTAAACAACCTACTCGAAAAAATAAACAGAGAAAATAAAAAATCATTTTCCCTTGGAGATTTCAATATTGATATACTAAATAAACATAATGATAATAATACTGATGAATTCATTGGTATTATAACAAGTAATTTCATAATGCCTCTAATTTTAAGACTTAAAAGAATTAAAACTAAAGTAAAACGTTAATTGACAATATTTTTACAAATGTAATTGGCAATGATATTACTTCCGGAAATATTATACACTATATATCTGATCATCTCACTCAATTTTCAGTAATTGATTATAACATTCGAAATATGATAGTAAACCTTAAACTTTAAAACAAGCGTTTGACACAGTAGATCTTTCCGTTCTTCTTAGAACACTAGAACATTATGGGTTTCGAGGTAAAGTCAAAGATCGGTTATTTATATACCTCAGAAACAGAACGCAATGCGTACTAGTGAACAGTAAAAAATCCGATATAATAAATACAACCCATGGGGTACCACAAGGTTCTAATTTATATAAATGATCTAAATAACTCAATTATTCATTCATTTGTTTATCATTATACAGACACTAGCATTTTAAACAAAAATAAATCTTTCAAAAAAATTAACTCCCAGGTAAATCAAGATTTAAAGCAGCTCTATGTATGGCTAAGAGCTAACAAAATATGCTTAAACACTGCTAAAATAACACTTATCCTTTTCTGCTGAAATCATCATAAAATAAAAATAAACTCCAGAATAAGTGGGCAGAAAATGAAACCCAGAGAAAAGCATAAAGGATTTAGGCATTCATCTTGATGAGAATCTTGACTAGGAAGAAAATTTCATCATCAAAAAGATTAGTAGAAGTGCTGGGATGTTACGCTGAATTTCCTACACTACTTAACATATATTGTGCAATCATCAACTCTCATACAAATTATGGATGTCAAATATGCGCTCAAATATAAACCAAATATTAAAACAAGTTTATTCAATACAAAATAAAAGTCTTCGGGTCATTAACTTACAGTCGTTTTTATCATCAGTAAACTCGCTATACATAAAATCTAATATTCTAAAGTTTTCTGACGAAGTGTTTGTTTTAAATTATTTATTTGTAAAAAATTACTTAAATAAACCCTTGCCTTGTCTTTTCACAACTTTTTTACACCTTTCCAATACACCCACAAATATAATACAAGAGCACAAGATAATGAGAAATTTCACCTTACAACAACTAAAATTGTCAAATATGGAAGCAATTCAATTAAAGTTCTTTCAATAAAAATTTGGAATGAACTGAGAGGAAAACAATTCATGAAAACACCAACGTAGCTAGCCAACTTCGTCAACACTTCATTTATATATACAAACATTAGCAGAATTTTCATCCAGGAAAAAACAGCAACTCACGAACAGAAGAAATTGCAAAAACATTGCAAACCGGTAACTATAAATAAAAATATTCTATTGCCAATAAATTAAATGTTAACCTTTTACTGCTATTTTTGCTTTTACTGTCATTTTTGGTATTGTGCTGTCTTTCTTTGTTTGTTTGTTTGCTTTGTTTTTTTGATTGCTTTGTTTGTTTTTTTTTTTTGTTTGTTTGTTGATGTTATAAAAAAATACATATTGGTAGGCTTTAACTAAAGTCGTCAAGTTTTTTTTTTTTTTTTTAACGAGTACTGTAATCCAACTAGGTGGCCACTTATTTCTAGAAGAATATTACTAATAGTGTGTTATTCTTTGCTATATATTATGTACATAAAGATATTATTGATATGATTGATTAACCTTGACAGACAGCATAAATTAGAGTACCAGTTCGAATAATGGCCATCGAGGACCACCTTGATTTCTCTTCCTATCAAAAAAGACTTAACTATATTTAAAACTTTACCAGAGATGCCGTATGACTTCATCTTATTGAGAAGTCCAGCATGTCACACCTTGTTGAATGTCTTAATACTATTTCAATAACCTCAACAGAAACAACTAACAAACATTATTTAACAGAAATGAGCATCTCATAGTCATCAGACAAACAAAGAATGGTATTTGTCGCCAGATATGAAGTTGCAGGCAGCACTGCATTTCCACCAATAGGCATACTCTAGCTACCCCTCAAAAAAATTATTGATTTTTCAACCATTGTTTCTTTGTAGCATAAAATAAATTGATTGACATCATTCATCATATTTCAATATCATTTCATATATAAAACAAACGTTTTAACTACTAACCTTTAATTTTAAAAGCAACTTAGGTTATAGCTTTTTATTTGTTATTTTTGTGAAACCGGTATTCAAATTAGAAAAAAATTAAAGTATATATAGCTGTTGTGAAATAATGATGCATATTACAGCTGTTACAAAAGAATGATACACATTTTATGTCTAGCCATAGTATATTCATTAACTTACACAGGTCTTAAAGCAAAAATATAGTGAAACTTAGATATATTTCTCAGAATAATTTTAATAATATAGAATAATTGTGACTGGTTCATAGGTATTTTAAATTTTTTTGCAGTTCTAATTGTTTTCATACCTATTGTTGATTTTTAAATTCAAGATTTCTTAGAAGTATGATTGAAATTTTTGTACAGAAGTGGATTGTGAACTGTTTTAAGTAGTAATCAACCCTTAAATAACCTAGCTATCAGATCTGATACTTAATTTTATTTTTTTAAATTTTCAATCGGAATATTTTCAATTAATAATTACCCACTGTAGCAAATTTGATACATGAAAATTTAGCTGGGCGCATTTAAATTTGACAACATAACTTACTTTCCGTTTAGATGAACATATATGAGAGAATAACTTCAGATGATGCATTATATTATATTTTGAATAGTGAAAGTGATTTTTAAGAGTTAAATAATGACATTAACAGTGATTTTAAAGATATACCTGAACAGTTATCTGGAATTAGTGAAAATATTGCTGAATCAAGTGACGAGGATGAACAATGGCTTGATATTGCTAATAAGAATGTGATTCCTTCTAATGGAATATGCAAACAGAAAACATCTCTTCTAATTGAAAAGCTAACGATATTCTAACTGCTCATGAATGGAAATGGAGCGAAAAGAACTCACAGAAATTGACACAACCTTTAATGAATCTAAAATCAATCTAATAACAGACTGTGATCAAACTCTATATGAATTTTTTCAAATTTTTTTATAAAATGAAATACTTTACGGAATTGCTCAACAAACTAATATTTATAGCCTTCAATCTTGATGCCTCGATCAATACTACTATTAAAGAAATTAAAAAATTTCTTGGTGCTTATTTTAGAATGGCATTAGTGAAATTACATTCAGAAACATTGTTTTGGGAAACCTTTATAGCATGCAATAGTGTCTTCTCTGTCATTGGAAGAAATTTGAATATCCATTTTGTGAATAATCTTGATGCCACCAAAAAGAAAAATGGAGTATACTTAGGAAGTTACATCCATGGTTACAGAGTCTTAGAGTAAATTTCAAGAATTTTTCACCTGAGGAGCACCATGCCGCAAATGAAATCAGTGGCATACATAGGGAAATCCCATTTAAGCCAGTACATACCCAACAAACCACACAAATGGGGGTTCAAACTATGGGGAAGGAGTAGCGTTTTTGGTTATTACATCCAAGTATTCAGAATTTTCTATCAAATTCCAAGGTCCACACTTATGGAACAACCTAGATAATAATTCAATCAAAG
>JAUZNK010025054.1:0-19904 GCA_035046665.1 Euphysa ruthae | reverse complement strand
TATTATATAGATATTCTCTTACAATAAGTGGTTAATAATTTGGGATGGAATGAAAGAAATGTATTTTGTCAGATTGGATTATCTAAAAAATTCAAATGTCAACCAGATAATTCAAATATAAGCTCAGCAGAAGAAAGTTTTTGATAACTGATTGAAAACCTAAAAAAATTCCGAAATTTAAATGCTTGTCTAACTGAAACAAATTTATCGTGTGATTATACCTTAAGCTCAAGGTCTCAAACTCAAGGTTGAACGCATATTAGAAAAGACGACCAAGAAAGACAATACTTCTGAAAATGTAACAAAATGAAAAAGATCTCTAGTGTAACTTTTATAAATATGTTTAAAGCGAATGAGTAATCACAAATATTTGTAATTTTCTTTTTTTATTCAACAAGAAAATTTCAAAAAAATTTTGTTGAACCAATAAATTTTTCGTTGCTGTTAACATCCAAGGCTAGATTTTTCAGTTGCATTTAGTATCGAGAAAAAGGTTAAATTTCTTTATTTATTCTTTACGTTTTGAAAATGTTGTACTTTTGGCGTCTTTCATCTTGTATAACGAAGATATGTGTGTGTAACATAAATAATGGCTATTTTTATAGGTTGTTTTTTACATTCCATCATGACTATGTCAGTAGATGATAGATTAAGAAAACGCGCGTAAGAGATGCAAAACGGAAAAACGATAAATACATCAGCAGGAAACTGTATCTTTAGAATGAAAGTATCACAAGAACTATATGACTAATTATTCGAATCGATACCGAAAATTTCTGTGTCAAACTTCACGAAAACAATCTGAAATTACTTATAAAAAAGAGAGGTTCAAATTTTTGCTGAATTAGTTGGCTACATAGAATATGAACTTCAAACAAGTAACTGTATATTCCATTTAAGTCATCTTTTTGAAACCTTCGGAGATATTTAGATTTAAACATAGTCGTATATGGTTTACAAGATTTTTTATTTAATAACATTTAAATAACTCAAGTTTAAAAACAAATAATTTAAAATTGAGGTGGCAATTGCTAACGGGATCTATTGTAATGACGCAGCTAAAATATAATTTGAAAAAAAAAAAAAGAAATCTGAGGGGACTTATTTCATCAAATAGCAAAATTAAAACTGTCATTTTTTCCCTTTAACCATTTTTCGTCCATTTTTTTGCACTTTTAGAAAAGTTTATTAATGTCTAATACTTAATGAAAGTTTATAAAATGGACATTATTGTATGGTGTTTGAAAAAAGAACCTGAGACAGATTTGTAGTCCGAACACTGTCCTTAAAGGAACATCTCCTATTTAGCGATTCTCAATCACGTCTTTGCTTTAGCAAGATCAGATAAATTATTAAGAAATTTCTGTTTTCTAAATTGTTCCATTAAAAAAACTTTATTTTTCAAGTATATCAATAAAACAGGCAATCGAGCAAAACAAGGAATAAACAAAGATAATTATAATCATAAAAGGCTTTGGTGAAACTCTGGTGAGGCTATAGGACTTACTGAAAATACAAAAGCGCTTTGTTGTTGGAGCGGATCAAGCAAGGTTGATTCAGAAGCTCCAGACTGAAAGCAACATAAATTTTTAATCTGATGTCAGCGATAATTTTTCTCTCCATCACGAGCCAACATTTAAATTCTCAACAAAACATTCTCAGCAATCTGGTAACCAAGTTATCGAAAAGTTATCGAAAATTGTTCAAAAAGTTTCTCCAAAATGTACAACGAATACTGGAATGACGTAATACAAAATGTATGTAATGCATAAGTATCAATAAAAACGCCGATAAAAAAGAATCAATATCACCTTTTAAGGAACCAACATCAAAAACGAAATCTCAAGCGTTCAAATAATATCAAAGCGATTGTATTTTTTTTTTGGTAGACTGTTTATAGCACAACAGCACTGCAATTTAGAAGATTTTTTTTAACCATGAAAATAAACTTTACCCTCTAGAGCTACCTTAACATGGAACTCTGAGAAATGGAAAAAAGTTTGATTTGTTAAATTGCAAAGCAAAACACGAAGCAGAAATTTTTATTGGGAAAATGTAAGAAAACGGGGTGGAACCTGTAACTTCTGAGTGTTCCACTCAGAAGTTGCAAACGCCTTTTTTTACTTCCTGGTGAATCCATTATATATATATATATAGATATTACAGCAAATTATTTCAGTATAATTGAAAGATTCTGTAATAATCTAGTATAGGTGAATAGGCATTTTTAAACGATCCGAGATTAAACCTGTTTACAACCAAACATTTCTCTTTGGATAACATTTCTCCAACACAGGTAAGAAATTATTTTTATTTTCACTCTATTAAAAATAAAACTTGTAATAAAAATTTGACTAAAAATTTAAATTTAATTAAAAAAATTTTTTAATTAAAAATTTAAATTAAGTATCCTTTGTATTTCCTTTTGCTTCCCACATTTCGCAACAACAACAGTGTCTTGGCTTCACTTCAACATCTATAAATTGAGCTCCTAAAATAGCTATCAAACTACCATGCAGCGATAAATGAATGCGTTTATGCCGGAATTCGTCACATCAACAAATTATGCGTGCATTTAGTACATTATGGACAACATTGACACGGACAACTTCAACGCGGCGGTTTTCATACTATATGTAGAGCTGTACCTTAATAAGTTTGCATTATTTCCTTGTTTATGTTGTAAAAATGTAACTTTACTACAACAGAAAAAGGAAACCGAAAAGCAAAATTATAAAGATGAGTATATGTTCACATTTAAAAAAAGCAAATGGACGTTCTACATGCGATTGGAGGCCGACAAATTCATTTTTGAAGTGGGGTGAGGGGGCAAATTAATATAGTGACTAAGGAGGCCATGGATGGGGCCGAGGGGCCAGAAAATTTTTTGAAATTTAAGACCTTCAGTTTGGCTAAAACTTTATCCAAGTTCCTGAATTTTGTAATATCAAAGACGAGAAAAAGTTACCGTTTTCGAGAAAAAATGTTAACTTCGTGCATGTTATTACAAAGAAACCTCTTTTAAAAGTGTAACGTTAAATATATATACAATGTTATAGCAAACTTAAATTGAACAACAACAACAAAAGAAAGGTTAAAACTTTCCAAAGTAATTGAGTAGGCCTTACCTAGCCGTCACAAATTCTTTTCAAACTTCGTTGACATTAATTTGGTCAGTCAATTCTTTGTGAACAATCAATATAGCCAAAGCGTTAAATCGTTGACTTTTCATTGTTGACCGTAACCATGTTTTGAGCCTCCTTGCGGTGGAAAATGTTCGCTCTGGTGTGCATGACGTTGCCGGATTAACCAAAAGGAGTTTGATAACATGCATTAGATTTGGCATTAGGCCACGATCAGATTTATAAAAATTCGTAATTTCTTTGAAAATGTCTTTAAAACACTCAGGTTTTGTTTTAATTGTTGCACGTTACTTTTAATTTTGATAGCTTCGAGGTCGATCTCATCCCCGTATAGTTCTTGAATATTCCAGCTCTATGTTGGTATTAGCTTGATTAATATTATTCAGCGGGCAAGATTAAAGGTTGGCAAAAATGGTGCAGCTCGGCTGAGTGAATCTTTCTTTCACAGAGTTTATCATTAAATCTAGTACTTCATATTAGATGGATCTGTAATGTTCCTTTGGGTGATGCGGTTTGCTGCTTTTGGAGGGCCCATCCACACGAAAGTAATCAGTCATCCTTCTGTAGTTTGGCTCTTTACGTTTTCTTGACAAAACTGGTTCTTCAACAAAATAAAACTGCGATGATTTCATAACAACTGATTCAAAAAAAAGATCAGCAACCTCCTCATTTCTCATACTTTCAAAAGTTTTGACTGTTTTCATTGCGGTAGATTTTCTATGTATTGCTGAAAGATTCTCACCTTGTAAGGATTTAGAGAGGTTGTCAGCCAAAGTGTATACAGTGCCTGCTAAATTTATGCAATAAAAAAAACGAAATGTTGTCATTTGATATCGGCAGCCAATAACTCTGGCTCGAATTTCACTGTTCAAATTTTCCTCCACAAACAAATCCCATAGTTCAAAGAGTGGTCTATAGTTTGCATTAATCTTTCTCATAGAAGTTGCTGTTATTGTCCTGCGGGTTGTACAAAGCCTGGAAAGTGACTCGATACTGTCATAGAAATCATCATCTGCGTATTCGATTTCTATATTTTGTTTGATTTCTCCTAATAGCTGCTCCCTTTTAGGACAATACTTTACTAAATTTTTTATCTCACCAGCGGTTGCGATAACACCTCCAAGAAGGCGGGATGATTTGGTTGTCTTTCACAGGAATGCTAAGGGTGTGACCCTGACAATAACTTTCAAAGGCTTTTGGCTGGAGTTGCCTTATTTGAATCGCAACACCACTTTTCTTACCCAGCATATTGCTTGCACCGTCATATGTTTGTCCACGCAAGTCAGATAAAGGCAAGTTAAATCTAACGAGTTAATCTTTCATTGCGGATACGATTGTGTCACTTCGTATATTTGGTATTTCATAAAAACCGAGGAAATCCTCATTTGGATTCAAATCTTCATCTACCCATCGTACACAAAATGATAGTTGCTGCAGGTTCAATATGTCGGTATACTCATCACACATGGTAGCAAACATTTTACTATTATTGACATCTTAAAGCTTTTTTCTCAATACTTGCTTGGCCATTATATTTAGAAGTTCGTCCTGAAAAAATCGTTATACATATACTTTTTCATACCAATTTCTCTGTGAAGAATTCTTTCCTTTACCCACGAATATTCTTTAGCTCGTAAAAGAAGCAACTGAGGAAAATTACTGTCGAATTCAGTATCACAACGAATAGCAATTCCTTGACGAGCTGATGTTTGTAGACAATCTACAATCATGGTCAAATATTGCCGCTATCTTTCTCTTTTCCTTGCAGTTTCAGCACAGATCATTGGATCCTTACAATTCGTGATAACTATTTCGTAAGATAAAGCTGCGATGTGGCATTTGCTCTTTTCATGATCCTTAAAAAACGATGGGGCCTTCTTCCAGCTTTCGAACCCTGTTGATATATAGGCTGGATCTTTACTGTGCTCTGCCGTTAATTTTTGTTGATGGGTATGACAATAAAAGCGCAAGACACAGTCTCTCTCTTGATTATAATGAAGCCATTTGTAGTCATCAAACCATTGATACTGAAATCGACGCTCACGTGATCCAAACTTTGTTTTTGGGAATTCAAAAGATTTTTCAGGGCGGACCAGAGTAGGTTTTTTCATGTGTGCAACAGTCTCCTTACTATTAACATTATATACAACAAATTATATGCAATTTGCATTATGTACAGAAGATTCGTTAGTATTCACATTATTTACAGGTATCTTTTCTTGCCTATTTTGTGATAACGTCGACTTGAAAAACGATTCAATTGATTTTTGCATGTTTCCAAATTTACTGATAATCACCGAATCACAACCATTTGCACATTTACCAACTACTTCTCCCCTGCACTAAATTCTCTTTTCTTCAACTTTCGAAGAAACTCACATAGTAATAAAAGAATAAACACAATAGAATGGTTTCACTTTAAACAAAATTAAATGCAATAGAAGGGTTTTTATTTTTAAGTAATTAAGCCGCTGTTTCTCCTTCCAATTTCTTTTGTGATAATTTCGAGTCTTTGTTTGTTTTTAAATTTCTTTGCCCAGAAAAAAAATGGGGGGCCATCGCCCCCGGCCGCCCCGGAATTGTCAGCCTTGGATTGTGAACTACAAACAGTGGAACTTTTACGACAGAATGAGCGTTAATTTTCTGATGGGTGAATTAAAATATGTTCCGAATTTTACTATTCTTGTTTCAACTATCTGTTAGTTTCCAAACGATTAAACACTCGCAACACGCACAAAATGGTCATTGATTGAATCTTGTAAAAAAATTTTTATCTATGTAAACTATTTTTTACGTTAACTTAATTTGAAGCACTCTAAGCTTGGACTCAAATTAAACGGGGATACATAAATTATCATAAATTAACATAAATTAATATAAATTAACATAAATTAACCGGAGTATATGAAGAAATTTCTTTTAAATAGTCAAAATGGTTCAAAATGTTTACACATAACGACGACTGGCAACGAATAAAATAAATAGTGTTATTTTAATAACTATCTATAAATTTTTTTTTTGGTAAAGCTATTGAAATCGATATAAAATCAAAAAAAGTTGCTTTGGGCTTGTCTTCACACAAGCTAAAAGTGATTTTGATATAACTTTAGATAAAAATGAAAGTATGATAACTGTCGAAAGAAGCTTTGTCACACTATTGTTAAATGTTAAATGAATTTATTGAAGGCATACGACTTCAGAATATTAATTTTTAATCTTGATTCAATCTATAACCGCAAAAACTTAATTTATCGTGGTGATAAATAATGCTGTTTAAAAAATGGTACGCTATTCAATAGAAGCAAGATACTTTTAGGTTCAAAAGATGTGTTCAAATACCGTGTAGTTAACGTTTGTCATAGTTAAAGATTAATAAAGTGGTGATCGCGACTCTACACGGATCTGGTAGCTTGTCTGCGGCAAAAACGCCCAAAATCAAAGAAATGTTTTTTGCGGCCTAATTTTCGTCCTGTGTGGTTGTTGACATACCAAATTCAGTCGTAATACTACAATCCTTTGCCATCTCTAAAACCGGCGAAACTAAACCGCAGAAAATTATTGTGAAGGGATGAGCTGGTGTTTCTGCGAAAATTCCGGCAATTGCAATGATCCTCTATGAGTGAGGCTCCAATGTGAGAGTGAGAGTGAGAGAGCGAGAATGTTATATTTAACGTGGGGAACCAACAATTTGCCGAGACAATATTTCCAGATAGGCCCAAGTGCATCTTTTGATCCATCGTCTGGCAAATCAAACGCGTAAATTTCGTTGCCTTCCACATAGCTTACAAGGTTGGTAAAGAAAAGTCCTTCAAATTTGTTCTTTTGAAGACGTATTCTTAGGTGATCTCAGGCACCTCTCTCGAGCTAGCGGTCAGCTGTTGCCAAGTCAGTCCGCTTCGGTGGCAATCGACGTAAACTCTGGCTTCGCTTAGTTTAAGGTCAGCTGCAAAATCATATCATTCAGTAGCGACCGTTTTTGTAGTAGCATCCCCACTAACGGGCGAGACGTGATAGCTATTGTTGATGCAGCATTAACAACTGCCTTTGCTACCACGAGAGTCTAAACTTCAGTTCTATTAGTTAATACTTGTTCTGCAATTTAGGCATCTTGCATTTAAGTTTGAGCATCTGAACTTCGACTAAACGAATCGTCTCCTCCTAGTGCTACCAATTGCTGTTTTATGGGTACTTGAAGCTCAATTGCCCTTTTAACACTTACCGGTTTCTCGGAGGCTAGCTCTTGGAGAAGTATTTCTTCGTCCTGCGTTTTCTTGTAATCGTTTAATTTGGTCGAATTGGATTTGCTTGCGCATGTCGTTTGGCAATCTTTTTCACCATTGCTTCCAACAAAAACTGTGAGCTCATCGGCAGTGAGATCACGTGAGTTTTTAAATGTATCGGTACTCATTTGAACATTTTATGTTAACGTATGTAAACTTAAATATGCATATAGAGTTAAAATGGAATTCAATGTACTAGATAGATGCCTACCGAAGCATCAAGCGAAGATTCTAACATGTGGACCAGAAATGTGCGTTAAACCAACGTATACCCAAGACCTCCTAATCAGCCCACAGTCACAGTATAAAGCGCTATACCTTTTTGCTTACCGGCTGGACCAACAAGCGTATTGAAAAATCTTAACTGAGTTCAAAGCCCGAGGCCTTCCGGTTAAAAATTAAATTTCTATTCTCGAAGAGCCAATCCAGTTTGATCCAAAAAATAAGAACATTGTTATTGTGGATGATTTAATAGAAGAGGCAGAGCGGTCGAATTATTTCCGATAAGGGATGGAAGTCACCATGGCATCGCTACACTTATCATATTGGTGGTGTGGAAGTAGAGATGCATGGCGCCAGCGTTTACAGATGGATTACATGTATAAGAATGTATATGTATAGCCACCGAAGCGCTTTGAAATAAATAAGTTTTAAAACTTTTGAGCGTTTAGAGATTCCATCTCATACAACCGAAGTGACTGGTGTCTTAAACCAGCTCCTTAGACCACTGAGCCACTTCAACATATGCTAATATTTAAAACTTAATAGTTTTAAAACTTAATTTTTAGATGTAAACAACAGCCAAGGTCTCGGAGCTGCAGCTAGTGGTGACAGTGTAGATTTACAATTACCATTTATGTATCTCCGTAATGAAAATTCTGCGGAGATTATTAATTGCCATAAGTATATCTATCTCCATAACAAATATTCTTGTTTCATGGGAATAGAAGTTATTATTTTGCTGTTCATTAGCCAACGCAAAAAAGGCGCTACAATAGCCTTAAGACCTTTCACTTCAAGGGTAAAACCACCCTAGTGGTTACCCTTTGAAATGACATACATGCTATTTCTAAAACAAATTTTTCCTCGAGTTTTACAAGTCTCTACTAGGCAGCTGTGAATTGCATAAATAAATAATGGTTTTCAAGTATTTGCGGCTGAAGAAATGGCTATTTTATTTTATCGTGGAATAACAATTCGTATATGTGTCAATATATCTTGAAAGGGTTCTTCACCATATACAATTTGCCACATAAATCCAACTTGATAAGTGTCTATTAATGTTCTAGCAGTGGCAAACTCCTTCTTATTAAGTCTTATGCACGCATCCACATGTTTTCCACAAAATTTGTGTGAGTGCCCGTATTTGGATCCACAAAATTTAAAGGCTGATTAACAGTCAAGTAATTATAACCAATGTTGCAAGTTGTATTATATACCCGCCATAGATTTGATTTTATAGTTGTACTCGGCATAATGTGTTGTTTTATGTTAGGTAGGAGCGTCTGCGCATTTCGTGCATCAACTGAAACAAGAAAACCAATCTATCATCATCGACACCCCAGCTATCCACTCGGTTGTAGTTTTTGGTGGTAATATTATAGCTGTTAAAATTCGGTGTATAAAGCCACTGAAATTGATTCTGATATTAATGTTACAGCTGTCAAAATTGGGTGTGTAAGGTATGTAAATCTGTTTCAATGTTTTTGAAAATTTCCGGCAAAATTCCGTGTGGTCCACATGTGGGTATATTACATAAGCAGATTTGGTACGTTTCTGGGATGCAAATATTTGTATTTGTGCATAACATTAGGAAGTTGCGCTTGCAAAAAAAGTAATTAAGGAAGCCTTCAAACTAAGAGCATATGTTGCATATTATTTTTTAAATTTCCAGTTAACCTTATAAATATAAAATTTATATATTATTTTTGCGCTATATTTTTATTGTTTTTTCCCCTCAGTTAATATAAAAGTATATTTTTAAAAATTAGATATAAATCTGCAAATTTTTAAAAACTCGATCTCTTACTTTTAGCCTCTAACTTATGACATATACGGCCGTGCATTAAGTAGGGCATGGTCGACAGAGACTTTATTTCTATTTATTTATTGTATATTAATTTTTGGTAGCGTAAGAAAATTTTTTATTTGTTAAATTCTGTTGTGGTTTTCTTTTGGAAATACAATTATAAATATTTTATATGGAATTATGATAATTCTCATACGCGCTAGTAGTGTAGTTGTAACATGGAAGATTCCCATTCTTGCACCCCGGGTTCGATTACCGGCTAGCGTATAGTTTCTGAACATAATATTTTCCAAAATTCTTGCAATCGTTTATTATACTTGAACTCTTTACAAAGTAAACTTTGGGATAAATTGCTAAGAAGGTATGCAGGCAATTAGTTGCCTTACTTTAGTGGTGTTTTGAGAGAACAACCTGATGGTGCTCCATCTGAATCATTACTTAATGATTCTTCTTTTTTTAAATTTCACTAAACACCTAACTTTTAAATCTGGTTTTCTAGGCGGAAAATGATGAGGCTGGTTTTAATGTATGGATATTTGTGCCTTCAAATCCTAGACTAACTAATCGATAAATCTCAAAACTTTTATGTTATTCGAAACATTTTTAACACATGTTAAAGCATTGCAAATGGTGACCAGTGACCAGTCTCATAGTCACACTAGTTTAGCAACCATAAGAGCTTGAATTTGAAAGTCATTGTTGTAATCATATATATTGCATGTCATTTTACCTTTTTTACGTCCACGGAAATTGTTTTGAATTTCATTTAGAGCTACTGCCTGCTAAACCTTTATTCCATAAAAAATTTATTCCATAAAATCTTAATTCCCCAATTTAGTTCATGACATCCAATTCACTTCATTCGGTTTCAAGGTATAAATTTCGTTCATACTTCTTTTTTGCGTTTAAACTTGAACTCAAGTTTCCTCTGAGTAACGTATATCTTTAAAACCTTTTTAAAATCTTCCAATTGCCTAATAACTTCTGATAAGTTTACGGGTTGGTTTAAGTACAACTCCTCCTAGCTAATTTTTGCTAAATGTTTAAACATTAATTAATATGAGTAAGTTATATCATCTTATATTTCTAAAAGTTCACAGAAAGATTAAATTATATTTTTTAGAAATAAAAAATCTAATTTAATAATTAAGAGAATCATTTTTAACCATTGCGTTCAGTGAAAACCCCATTCCTTCCCGTAAAATTCCCCCTGGTATAATTCCTCATGGAAAATTGTCTCTAGCTATTTGCTCCACGGAAAATTTCCCTGTGCAAGCTCCCCCTGAAAACTACTCTTCTCCAGAAAATTTCCGCGATTATAATGCTCCTGGAAAATTACCCTCCGGAGCGTCGCTCCACCTCCCTCAATATATGGTCACCTCACTCTCCCTTTCTCTGAATGCCTGATAATGAGTTCTGAAATACAAATCAGAAAGTTACCTCCAATTGCACTAAACATACACAATTCAGAAGGTATAAAAAAACAGCCAATGAAAGGTACTTAATTGTGTGTCCTACACAGATTTAGCTCTTAGCAATTTAACGTGTTCCACTCTTTTACTTTTCTGGAAAAACTTAAGTGTGAGGCAGCAAAAAAAGCTCCAAAGTCATAGTTTTTAGAAACAAAAATTAACTGTTATAAGTGTTACAGAAAATTTGTGTCCAAATTTTCCGGGAATGTGCATGGGTCAAGTATTTTTGAAAATTCGCCCTTTTTATCTCGGTTTTCTGACACAAAAAGTTTATGTTCAACCCATGTAAACTCCCATAGTATATTTTCGAGGAAGTTACAGGATAAAAAAAATTAATTCCAATGACTTCTTTTTAAAATTAATTAGGGAAAGATTTGAGGCAAATTGTTTTTAAATTTTTAGAGCTAAATTAATTTGGACAATGATTCCGCCCCAAATTTTGTCACGTTTAAATTTTGGTGGTTAATGCAACAGGTATCTTGATTAAAAGTGTCATTTCATCATGCAGTAAAACAGTAACTCTAATGGTTTTATTTACTCAGGGGGACTAAAATTTAGTAAAAACGAAGAAAATTATTTAGTTTTACTGTCTGTGCAGCTAGGACTCCGTTGTGTGTTGCATGAAGTTTGGTTCTTAAAACCCTCTGACGCATATAATTTAAAAGCCTTTGTTCAATCTAATACTTACATCTTTATGAATATGTGCGAATTGGCCGATACATTTATAGGAAAAATAATTTGTTTAAAAGTGGACACGCTCACTATCATCACATTCATCAAAAGAAAAATGGAGTTTACAACAACAGAAAGAAAAGGAAGAATGTTGATAGTTGGGAAATACATATATACGGTTGAAAAATATCTGGGGAATATTCCTTCAATTACGGAATTGCATTAATCGATTTTTTTCCATTAAGGTATATATTTTAGTTACTTGATAGAATTTCTTATAATATTTCGCAGTAGAATATACTTTCATAACTCAGCTGGCACAAGGTTTAATTAAACCTATTTTTACTCAAATAGAAACTTTCACAAAATACTTCTTTTATCATTCGTATCACTTTTCAAAATCTTTAACCCCAGTTTTTGATATTGTTATGAAATTACAAGATTTGCTAACAACCCATCAATCTACCTGCCCGCTCTTTTCCCTTTTCTTTTCTAAAAAAGATTGAAAGTAAACTAAAAGTTTACATTTATTTAGTGTATGCTCCGAGTGTACCTAGTAAACGCGAGGGACTTTCTATGCAAAGATAAGCTACCATGCAAAACAATACACCAATACTAAATGATTATGGAAAAAATTTTAATTCACAGACTTCTAAGAAAATGATAAATGATTTTTAGATTATGAATGCTCTGAATGGTCTTTTTATAACATATCTATGCCTTTTTTAATTTGAAAGATCTTTTGTTATACTAAACTACGATAAGACTCAAACCTCACGTGATTGAGAAAGAAAATGATTGAAATGAAAATGATTTCATGATGGGGCATTATTTATTCTGTGACCAAAAATGGGAGAAAATTCTATTATTCAATTTTTCTATTTTTATGTTTAATGGTATTATGGTTCTTTAAATTACCTCTAATTACTCTAATTTTTTACAGAAGTACGGCTGCTCCTACCACCTATGCTCCAATATTTGGAAACTTTTTTTAAATACAGGAGTACAAGCACTATACGAATTGGTATTTGTTCCACCAACTGACACTGAAGATGCATTTAGTGACCTGGCAGTATTGATACGGAACAAATTTAACGGAAATGCTGGACACATACTCGATTATTTTGAGGATCGTTATATTGGGAAATTCAGCATGAGTGCTCCTTGAGTTCTGCCAACATATCTAATTATGTTATGGAAAATATTTCACCGCACAAACAACGAACTTCCAAGGGCACACAATTCTGTTGAAAGGTGTTATCGAAGATTCCAAGCTAACGCATCTGCGTGCCATTCATATTTTAGAAGTTCCTTCAGGTATAGCAATCAGAAGAAAATATTACCAGTCAAAATTTTTCAAAATCAAGGAATTCACCAGAAAATTATATGTTGATTGTAATCAAAATATTTAACATCGCCTGGATGATTTCCCAACCAACTGCGCATGGAATATTTTTTAAAAATAGCAAATAGTTTAGGTTTTTGAACATTCATTGTGTGTATCACTTTTGCAATATTTCGCAGTCACTTTATTGTTATCTTGTTTTGTTTCCATTTAAAAAGTTCCACTTAGTCTTATTAGCAATTCAGGATGTAGATTTATAGCAAAAATCCCACTAAAACATCGTGATTTTTATTTTGTCTTAAACGCCCTTTCTTTTTTAAATAGCCTCTCTTAAAGTCTGCAAATCTAATAAACATCCTATCGTTTATTTGATGCATTACGATAGTCCATTTTTTTAAAAAGAAGTCAACCGCATTGTTTTAGAAGAATTATGGTATTTATTTTGGTAGGTGAACTATTAGTTATTTTTCAATCCGTTTAGTATTAATTTTTAAAACTGCTATGTGTCTAAATGGCTAATTCGTTTATTTTTTCGTAAATTTTTTGTATATATTTCCATTTACTATCTGGATTCAATTGGATAAATATACTGATTCATGATTTACTTGTGATAAAATTATTCTCAGAACTTTTGCTAAAAATATGCTGACATCAAACAAATTTTTAGTAAATCCACTTAAAAGAGCTTTTTCTCTTTCACTGGTTTCACTTCCTTTTAACGAAGGTTTATTACGTGAAAATTTCCATCTATCTCATTGAGTTACACATTTTATGATGTACATGTACCTTGCCATTTGTTGTTGCTTCTTTATATGGTGTGCTTTCTGTCGGCCATATGTTGTCGTTGTTTATTTGAACACTCTTTAAATTTAGCAACAACAAAGATGTATTCTTATTATGCAATTATTTAAATGTGGTTACATTTTGTAGGTAATTCATTCCGTTAATGAGGGAGGCTTTTCCAGGTATCTTTTGGTGACCAGCCTGTTAAGGTTTATTGTGATGCCTTATTACTGGTCGTTTTTTTGATGATTAATACAATATTGACAAGGCTATATTTTTAAGTGCAAATTGATCTAGTCAAAGTCAAAGTATTCATGTGTAAAATCTTTGAGTTATCCTTTTTGATCAAAACTATCATGAATCATGCAGTGGGATTAGGCTGGTAGTAGTTCTGGTTCCCTTTTTCTTTCCTATCCACTTTTTTCAAGCTTATTTTATTTCTTAGAGTTTTTACTCTTTGTAGAGTTTCATTTTTTCATATTTTTTGTAGTGTCATTTTGGTTTGATGTTTTGTATTGTTACATCGAAAAGAACGCTTATAAAATGCATCTGCTCTCTTGAAATGAAGAATATCGTGTAGTTATTATAAAAATTACTTCAGCGGAGGCCTAAAAGCACATAAGATTGTAAACCATGCTCACTTAATGAGCTAGAATAAAACCGAACAGCCACTTCCTTCCCTTGCATTCACTCCCTTGCTATGACTAGATTGGAAAAAAAGAAAAATCGAAACGACAAAATCAGCCAATTTTAACTGAAAGATACTGGAATTTTGGAAAGTCGGGTTAATGAAAAAATTTTCAATCATAAAAAACTTGGAAAATAAAATCCTGGAAAACGATTAAAATATACATGAAAACGATTGAAATTCTAATTTTGTCCTCAAAACCTTTTCTTTTGTTACTAAGTTTCTTTCTGGTCAATTTTTTAGACTCATTTGCCTTATTAACAATAATACCCATCCGCTCACTATATTCGCGCTCATAATAATGTGTTTAAAATACGCCCCATTCGATGACGTCATTCATTAAAACGTTAAGTATGCTTGATCCCATCATTGACACTAATTATTGCTAAAGAGGCTCCCATTTCCATCACACTTCGACTAAAAGATGTTGTTTAGGACACTTGCTCCAAAGCACGTTTCTCAAACACTCATCGTTGCTTTGGGTCTTTCATGTAGACTTTTCTCATGTAACGCATCATCACTTAGTTCAAAAAAAATGCTTTCTATTAACTTTTTAACAAATTTTAATATCAAATTCTTTGATTTTTTATAAAAACTTGTTTCATTGATTTTAGCTAGGTGGTACTTGCACCATGGGTTGTTGTCTCGTGTACACATTTCATGTTTTACCTCAACCGAATTAGCATTGGAACAGTGACAGAGCACCGCGCCGATGGTTTTGTTTTTAACCCGTACACTCTTTTTCCTTTATAGGTACGATGGCAATTCCATAAGAGATTTTTAGTTTATTCATTTGCTTGTGAATTAAATTTCTCACTGCTATTGCTTCATTACCTTGCTGTCCTTTGTACGATAATTTCAATATACGCAATCAATTGCCGACTAGCTTTTGAAAGTGCCCCGACACACTCTAGTTTTTTTTTAATGCTAAATTGTTGCACGGATCGGCTGCAAAAATTTCGTGATGTGATTTGATGTTACCTTCTCTTAAATAATGGATGTACCAAAGGCCATTGAAAATCTCAGAGGACTAGAATATGTCGACTAACCCACGTGGGTAATATTTCAATTCTCCGTGGAACAAGATTTTAAAGAAACCGAAGAAGCAGAATGGTTTACAGAACACACGTGTGTCTCCAAATATTTTCTATTCTCTGCAATATTTTTTTGTTCTCCTAAATTTCACACGATTTACAATATTTGGTCAGTATTCAAGACATTTTCCACTATCGGCAGATACCGCAGACACAAAACCATTCAACGAAGAGAAACCTCTTTTCTGCCATGGCCTCTCTACAAGATAGGCAGATACGGCAAAACCAAACGATGTATTTAAACCATTAGCAGCATTCTTCACTGAATTTTCTGCAACAGACATATATATTTGAAGGCAATATCTGCTTGTGTGTTATAAAAAGCAGTTGTGGCATAATGTTCATCATACCAAAAACTCTCTCCATCGCTGACAAACCATTACCGATCTCTCGAAATGCGTTGGAAGAAAACATCATTTTTCTTTAAAACTTTCTTAGAAAAATTTTTAACACCTGCATCTTGTATAGTACAGGTGTTTAATAGAAAATGTTATTAATATTTTTAAAGCCCTGCAGAACAAAAATATTTATCTTGCAACGGCAAAAATTTATAGTCCTCCTGACTATGCTATTATGCTATTAAAAAATACTATCATATTATTGATTATTAATATTAATATTAGAAATATATCGCTAAAGATCAAATTGAACTGATAATAACCCATACACGCTATCCAAATTTACTCAAAAATAAAAAAATAATAATAATAGAAAATACCACTCGTTATTATCAGCATCATGGCCTACTTAAATACACGGCTTGATATTTTGCATTTTGGCGAAAAAAATAGAAGGCCAGTTTTTTTTTTATATAAGAGAGAAATGTAAAATAAATTTAAAAGTAGTTTTATTATTTATTATGATTATTACTATGTAATATTTAATATTAATAATATTTTAGTTATTAGGTCATGTGAGTTGTTTAAAATTATTACAATACATAATGTAATCTTTTAGCTTAAAGCAGGTGTTTGCAATTATATTGAGCATTGCTTATACCAAAATAAATAAACAGTTTTTAATTAAACCAATTGTTCATAAGAAGAAGGATGTGTTGATAAATGGTATTCACTTTTTTTTATGTTGTAAAATATTTTTGATAGTGTATGTTATTTTAAATAGAAATGGTTCATCACTATACCTTATCCAAAAAGTTTACGTAGGTAAATATTCTAAATTTTATTAAATTCGCTTTTTTTTTTTTCGTAATGTATGTTCACTTTTTCATGTTTATTATTACTTATAAATCACTAAAATGATCAAACTAATTTGACAGCCCAGAAATGTTTATACCCAGTTCGAATTATAATTTTTATACAATACTCAAGAACAAATTGAATATTTTTTATAGACCAGGAAATAAGTATATAATAAGTATTGATGAATTTCAGTGTCTTGAAAAGTTATTTTTTCCATCAGTTTATTTGGCTGTTTTAGATTTAAGTTCTCTATATCACTTCTTATTTTAAAACTTTATCACTGATGGAAAAGTTATGTGTATTAAATAAATATGATTTAATACGTTTTACCGTTTTGTGTTTTTTAGATTGAACAATTGAACTATGGTAAATAAGTGATGCGTTGTTGATTGTCTATCCAACTACGTGTGAGGACAGCCACCGGCTGTGTTTTCTTTTCCGAAAGATGACATTAGAAATTAGAAATCGATGGGTTAAATTTGTCAATAGAAAGGACTGGAAACCTACTTTGTCCTCAGTTAAATGTGCTTTTAACTTTGTTGAGTTCTATGATGATCCTATCAATTTAATAGGTGGTGAAGTTTCATGGGAGTTGTTGCATGATGTTTTTGAAAAAGATTCTGTGCTGGATGCAAATTTGCGGAAAGCTCCAAAAATAACAATGAAAGTCTTGCACCCTGGGAACTGCAAACAAAGCGTACCCGTGGCACTTGCATTATTTGATGAAACCACTTCTGCAGCAATCAAATCATACTTCCAAGAACACAATAGAGCAGCTGATTTTCTTAATTTATTTCATATCTGGTGGGTGATTTCAAATTCTAATAATCGATTTAATAGTAACAACAGATTTGGCAATGCTGCCATTCAAAATGACAAAAACCAGCGTTTTTAAGAGCTATGGCTGATTGAGTTAGAAGGTGGCATACTCAAAAGATTTCAAATTGTAAAAAGTTTACTTTATCAACACAAACTAGTTCTGCTCTGATACATACTCTCAAATATCATGCTTCGCTAATAGAAGATATTTGAAATGATAAGTATGAGTTTGTTTTAACTTCTCGTTTCCAAAGTGACCCTTTAGAACTACGGTTTGGTCAATATTGGATTGAAGAATGTTCATTATTCAGAGAGGATTTTAAAAATCAAAAGTTTGTTGAAAGAGATTATTGATATACTTGATGACAGTGCAAAAGAAGCTGTCACAAATGATGAAATATCCAAGAATTGTTGTCAAATGTTCAAAATATAATACAAACGACAGAAAGTATTAGATTATCTGATGACAGTAGACAAGTTGCCGCTCATATATCTGGGTATATTGCTAAAAAATTAAAAAAGCGTTTAAAAAATTGTTGTAGTGAACTCTTGACTAGCGAACTGTCAGACGAGAATCCTGATAATAGCTATTTGAATGTTTAAGCAAGGGGAGGATTGACATAACCATCCATCGAACTCAGCAACTATGTATGCAATGGTTTTGCCGTGTTAGATTGTTGTTTTGAGATTATCAACCAGTCAGTCATAAATTCACGCACTGCATCTGAGCATGTACTAGACACTGTACTAGTACAGTGATTATTATTTCACTTGTGTTGAACATCAAATACAATAACCTTATAATAGCTGATGGAGTAAAGACATTCAAAAAACGCCAACGAGAGAAAAAGAAACTGAATGAATAATACATGGGTTTTTTTTATAAGAAAGACGTTCATATCAGTAACACAAGATTATAAAGTATGTTTCAAATTTTTCATATCTATTTCAAAATCCCAACATGGAGAGTGAAAGTGAAATTGACAAAGAAATTTTATTATTTTATATGTATTTAAAATCTCGTCAAAAGAAGAAAAAGAGTAAATGGGTTAAAGATATTGTCAAAAAACGTAAATCACAGAGTGCCTTTACGTTGATTCAGGAAATGCGTTTGGGTGATAGAGAATCACATTTTAGGTAGGTGATAGTATTTTGGTTCAGTTTGTAATTAAATGTTTTGTATAAAATTATTTTTAGGATTTTTATCAGCCCATGTGTCAATTTCAGCTTGAGATCAGGTTAGATTAAAATGAAGAGTTTTAATAAATCTAAAATTAAACCAAATTTTAATAAAAAATAATTTATTCAAGTGCGCAACAATATCCCACTCAATTAATTTCAAATTCGTAATTATCAGTAAGAATCTTAATAAATACTTTTATACGCATGTGTTTATAACGAAATTGCCCTCGCAAAACTAATATTTTCGAGCGGGTTAAGGTTAGAAAAAAAAGTTTTTTTCTAAGTCGATAGTTTTTCCTTACGAACAGAATGTTTTCATAGGTAGCAACCCTACCCGATCTTTAAAGTATAGTTTTTGTTAGTTTTAATATTACTGTTTAGGTACCTGAGAATGTCGCCAGAGCGACTTGATGCACTGCTAAGCAAGATAGAACCATTTATTACGAAAGAAACAACCAATTTTCGAAAACCAATATCTGCAGCTGAAAGACTTTCATTGTCATTAAGTTTGCCACTGGCGAAACGCAGCAGTCTTTGTCGTTCTCATTTCGAGTTGGAAGATCTACAGGTAGTAATATAATAACAGAAACCTGTGACGCAATATACTGCGTGCTTAGTTCAGAGTATTTAGCTCCACCGACAAAAGATGACTGGGTTAAAATTGCTAGACTTTCAGACTTAGGCGCTTTAGACGGGAAACATATTCGCATTACTTGTCCTTCAGAAACAGGAACCCAGTATCACACCTACTAAGGTTTTTTTAGTATGCAACTCCTGGCGCTATGTGATGCACGCTATTCTTTTACATTATTTGATAATGGTCAGTATGGTAGCAGTAATGATACCGGGGTTTTAGAAAACTCAGTTTGGTAAAATGTTTGATTTAGAAACAATGAACACGCCGGGTCCAAGAATCGTTGAAGGGTGTCGATTTGATCCACTCCCTTATTTCATTGTCGGCGATGAGATATTTCCTCTAAAAACATGGTTAATAAGACCTTTCCCAGGTAACCTTACCGAGGAACAAAGAATTTTCAATTGCAGGCACTCTAGAGCAAGAAGGATTATTGAGAATGTTTTTGTTACCCGCTTTCGGATTTTTCTCTTTCCAATAAGGTGGTTCTATACTGAAAAATGTCAAAATTTTCAATTTTTCAAAATTGTTGCTAATAGGTATTTTCAACTATGTAGAAAACGA
>JAUZNK010025043.1:0-19906 GCA_035046665.1 Euphysa ruthae | reverse complement strand
ATAATCGTTACACCATCATATGAGATGCGGCATGCTACCCAGTGGCTACCGGGTAGCTCATGTGTGTGTCATAGTTAACGATTCTTGAAGTAGTAGTAACGACTCTCTCCGGATCTGGAGGCTCATAAGCGGTAAAGTCTCCTTGAAAGTGAGAAATGTTTTTTGTGGCCCAGTTTACGAGCTGAGTTGTTGATTATATAACTAGTCGGTAAATTCGTTCCTAATACTAGATCAATTGCCACCTCTACAGCTGAAAAGACCAGACCATGGAAGACAATTTTGACATGATGGACTGGTGCTTCTACGAGAATGCTGACTATTGACAATCGTCCTAAATAATTCAGGCTCCTATTTGCACCTTGTGATCTATCGGGCATCAAATCAAACAAGTAAACTTCCCACATAGCTTGTCAATTCGATAAAATTTCCGTAGTCGCCTAAGCCTTACCGGCGACATCCAGTGTGGAAAGTTATTCTCATGCGACAGAGGAGCACTTCAAATTTTTTCCGTTAACGATTGTTTGGTAGACGATCTCAGCTACCTCTATTTGGCCAACAGTCTTCTGTAGCCAAGTCAGTCTATAGTTTTAGGGGTCTATGTTATGTCCCTTTAAACACCGAGGCACGCACATTAGTTACGACTGCATGGCAATATCAAGGACTGCTTCATAATCCATCAATTTAAGCTAAGTCCGGCCGATCTCATGTTCGTGGTAGAAAAGAGTCCCGTAAATTTGGTGGAGTGCTTTCTCTTTCGCCTTAGTCTCTATCGTGAAAATTATGGCAGAGTGCTTCAGTTCTTCTCGCTTGACAATCCAGTATATTAATTTTATTCAAATAGTGACTGCAGCTACCACTGTTTTGGCAATCAGCGTAAACACTGGCTTCGCTCGAGTTAAGGAAAAACGCAGGGCTATATCTATCATTAGTAACCGTTTTTGTCATATCATCCCCAAGAAAGGGCGGAACGTGATAGATACTGTCTGTGCAGCATTAACAGCTGCTTCTGCAACCACGAGATTCTGTCGAACAATAAAACCCACAGCTAAGATAATGCCTGTAGTGCACACAACTTGAAATATTACCTCAACACAGCTGTCGAGTAGATCAATAAGGTTTATCTCGGCGCGTGTTTAAAATCGAAGATCGTTTGTGTCATCTAGGGCAACTTTCTTCTCCGAGCTCGTGGTAAGTCTTCATTACAAGAGTCTGTGTTGTGGGCACCTCCCACAAACCTTGGAGCTCATCCTTGTAAGACCTTGTTAAAGTTGCTCTTTTCATGAACAGCTTCAATTTCAGTGTGAGATAAGACTTAAAAAAGGACTAGCACCGCCCATTCAAATGGTTTGCAGGCGCGAGAATTAAAAACAGCCTATCTTTGTATTCTTGATAATTCCTATATATGAAAGAAGGTTGTTCACTCCTCCAGTGATTTTCAACATATTAAAATGGGTTCCAGGCAAGATATTTGTTCCTGCTAGAAAACCCAAAAACTCAAGTAAGGTCCCTGAAACTGTATTATCCTTAGTTATTGCGATGGATTATTTCATCGTACCTGCATTCACCGAGACCGTGATCCCTGTGTTTTTAAGGAGCTTGTTAATTGAGTCTACTAGCGTGGACGCGGAGTAGAAGTTCCCAGTGGCTAGCCGGACTTCTTTTGCGGGAAGAACCAATAGGTATTTCTTCTCTTTAAAATCATACCAGGTGTATGTTATGATAACGCTGATTAGAAACACCTCTAAATCTCCCGGAAACGAGAGGTTGAGTATAAAGTCAAAACGAATTTCATTCGGTTTTAGAAAAAACTCAACAATACTACGCTATGGAAAAGAAGTACGGGCGAAGATGCAGAAAAAAACATAGAGCTCGACAAGGACACAAATAAGGAATTGATAGAGAGATGGCGCAAGGACGTTAGCCATTTCGTCATAAAGATACACGGGGTTGGAAATTCACTTTAGAGATCAATCGGTTCAATTCACCACCAACATATATGAACCCAACAGCCAGTACACAAAGTTGATTATGCATTGAATATTAAGTGTTTGTTCCCATCGTTGGGAGAGATGAATTTGATTTTACAAAAAATTCTCAAAACAATAAAAAAAGTTGTAAATATAATTTTAAAGGCGTCAGTCAATTATATCGTATTGATTTACACGCTAATCAAAAAAACAACAAGTTATTCCTTATACAAACTTAATAAATACTTACTAAATGCTAAATACATACTAAGTAATAAATAAATAATCAAGTCACATTCTAGTGAGACTATAAACAGTAAAAAAATGAAAAACTCTTTCCATGTTTCATTTTTTGCCCTAATGGTATATTTTTCATTATTGATACAGACATCGAAGCGCTATTGGGACTTCTTCTCTCTGATCTACACCCTAACACTAGGGAATTACACTAACAAATATCACAGGCTACTACGCATTCTTATCCTCTTGATGGATGTTATTTTCGAGAAGCCTTACACATAAGGATGAGTTCGTGTCTGCATATATCTATTCGTGTCATTTTACAGAGTATGGACCCAGCGAACTCCACCAAGCCGATCTTCTATTTTTCTCACATGTAGAACATGGTCGTAAGATATACAAGTATGCTTTGACACTGGTAGATGTGGACTCACGTTGCAACGCTGTCATATCTTTGACCTCGAAGTCAACGAACAAGAACATCATGGCTTTTACTACAACATAGATGAACGGACTTGCTTGGCCAAGCACGTTGATGGTCGACAATGGATGCGTATTCAAAGGGATAATGGGAAAGGTTATGTCAAAACATGGGGTTCGAGTCCGTTGAACCAACCAGGCCATAACAGATCGCAGGCTATTGTCTGGTATTTTAATCATCGTCTGGCTGAACGACTATTCAGGGCACAAGCACAGCAAGAACCAGACAGCGGCAGTGAAAACCGTGCATTAGTAGCACTTCTTCCCACTTTAATAGGAGATATAGACAACACATGAACGCGAATGACTCGTGTCCCTAGCTGTAACGGGATCAAAAATTTCAAGATTCTATTGGTAGCCGAGAAAAACCGCCTGCTTTAGACGCTATTGTCTATCAGCACGATGATTTAAATGGCAACAGACAAAGAAGACCCAGAGGAAGTTAGTCGCCGACGTGCGACCAATCCGTTTTGGAAGCATAAGACATACCCGATCTTGTGCCGAATTGTACAGATTGGGCAACCCGCTCTATATTATACTGCTTTCTCGAAGTACAGGTTCACAAGATCGCAGCTGAAGATTTTGTCTTACCAGAATTGACACCCGTCGTCTGGAAAGTCTTAGGGCTTTTTTCACAACATGCATGCGATTTTAGCATTACATTCGTAATGCCATTCACTGTCGTCAATCCGGTATGCCTGTGACATTTGGTATAGCCTATTAAAAACTGTCACGTATAGGACTTTACACACTTTTTACTTGCTGCGACGATAGTTTCAAGGAGGTAGCCAACAGTGAGTTTTTCATTGACTTTTTGGTGTTCTCTACGTCACTTCTGTCTGTCTTCGATCACACCCTGCTTCAATCTTTCCGTCGTCAGGGTGATGTCTGGGGTCACTAGTAGGAACAACAGCTCACTGGATGTCGGTTGGAGGTAAGACTCTCACAATTTTACCCATCAACCTCACACGCGAAATTGCCGTGTAAACAGTATTGCTTGACTAACCACTGAGGCTTTTTTCTACCACAATCAATCGGCACGAAGGTGCGATTACTTTTCCCTGGACTCGACGCACATTCCGCTAACATGCATATTTCCACTCGTGTGGGAGCCTTCTCTCGACTATGTGTATAGGACTTCGATGATCGTTCATTTGTATGCCTTAACCGTTTCATGGATTCCTGGTATGGCCATCGGCTGACCTGGTTTTCTGTAACTGTATGCAATGCTGTCGTCTGGGTCAAAGCATATCGTTGCTTGTAGATCAGGTTGATTGTCTTTGTGATGACTAAATAGGCTAGCCTGGACCTTCTCTCATAGGGCGTTTGTGGAGCACACCCAAATATCATCCGGTATTGTGCTTTGCAAAGCTTGAGTGAATGCTATCCCTGGGAAATGCTCATGATAGAGTTTGAGCTAAACGCAATCTGACTGGCACCACATCAACTTTTTGACAGCATGTAGTGTTGACGTTGGCCCTTTTTCGCATATGCTGTTGGCAGAGCAAACTGACCACGGCTCACCGCACACTTCGCAAAAAAATCGATAGTCGGTTTCAAATTGGCAGATATTTGAGGCGGTCCGCCATCTCAGAATTTTTTATTGTCCCATGGGGGAATCTGCCCACGATCCCAACAACAATCCAAACGATCAAAACTTGAAAAGTTTGGCGGGACATTTTGGTCATTATGATACTGAAAATTTTAGCTGGAAACCTACAGAAGTCGTCAAGCACTATAATATCAACAAGTTTTTCGATTCGATGACCTTGGGAACTAGGGTCCCACTCTTTTAACGTCTTTGTGATGCAGATGTAAAGATTCTTCTTGCAATTTTCAACCTGACCATTAAAATTCATACGTGACGCAGTAGCCACAACGAGGTCACAGGGAAGCGTGTCAACCTCGATTACTTTTGATTTAAGTTTCCCATAGATGTATGCTCTGTATGCAGATAGTAATCTCTATAGGGAAAGATCGCTTCCCAAAAGTGTCTGGCGACATAACTTTGTGGTCGAGTGAATGACCTTAACGGTGAATTTTGGAAATGATGCTTTTAATGAAAAATCCCGTTAAAGTAAAAAATACGTAAAAGACAAACCTAAAATAATTCAGCATAAACGTTTTCTTCTTAATCAATATTATTGTCTTCAAAATCGTCAAGTTTTTTTTTCAAATTTTTTTGTAAATAAAAAAGAAAAAATTCGTCAATTGAATATTTTTTAAATTTGTTTTCCCAAACATTCAATATTTCCATATTTTACTAACCATGATTTGCATCGTTTTTTTTCTACAAATGCTTTAGCTTTTTATTTGCTACAGAATCTCATATTTAAAAACTTTTTTACACTTTCTCAGCTGTTTATTTTTATTCTTATATGGAAAAACCTATAGACAATCTATTAATAAAGAGAGAAATGAATAATCGGGTGGTGATGAAAAGACTTCACATTTACCACCAAAAAGCTCTAAAACATCGACAGATAAAACAAGATTTTAGTGGAGTTCAGAGAATACCTTATAAGCATCCTGGAATAAAAAATTCAGCATTTTAGGGGAGCAGATTTTTAATTCGACATTGAAACACTTTACCACAATATTTGGACGAAAATTTCAGAAGGGTATGAAAATGGGCAGTTTGAACCTGTCTTTTTAAGCGCTAATACACCGACAGATCTAGATGCAGAACAGTTGTCGATATAAAGTTAGTAATTCAAGAGGAAAAAAACGATACAAACTGGCTACAAACGAATAAAAACGAAGGGAAAAGAAATTCGTCAAAGTTAAAGAAAAGCCGCTACTGAGGAAAGAAGATCGGGAAGTAGGAATTATACTTGGTAATTGGGACTTATTAAAAAAACATATGGGGAAGATCAATTGCCACTTCATTTGTTGCTAACTCTTAAGTTCTACAGCTATAAAGAATCGATTGAATTTAACCTCAATGATAAAGATGAACAATCTAAAAATGAAAAACAAGACACGATTGAAATGGAAATTTAAAAAGCGAAACCCCTCTCTAATTATCACTCAAATATTTGTTGAAAATGTAAGGAAAAACATGGAGAAATCTCTCCCTGCAAATCAACGTGACTAAGGTTATCGCGAAATTTAATGCGACATGTACGCTGCCTGGCCCCTTTAATTCAACATCAATAAATTGACCGAATGCATTGCAAATGGCTTAGCTGTTTAACGAGTAGCATATTTTATAATAACAGCAGCCATGCGCGTTTTACACTAGTTGTTTTAAGGGCATATGTGTCCCGTCAATGCAATCTATGGCTTGTGGAAAGCCAAATCGTTCCAAATATTTTGTGGTTTTAGTTGGAATCTTCTTTTACAACAGGAAACTTAATAATTGGGGGCCTACATGCTTGATTATAATATTGGATATTTGTTGGATTATTTGTCCTAACGTGCAACATGCAACACCAAAAGTGTTTTCTGTCATCTTCATTGATCCCTGATATTTCAAGTAATAGAGGGAAATTACAGTTTTTTCTTCTAAACTTACAACTTCTTACCGTACTTTTCATGACCTGGACTTTACAAACGGTCTAATAAGCTCCAAAAATTAGTAGAAATCACTTTCGACATTCTTAAATTTGCTTTCCACTACTCTGTTGACATTTTACCCGAGCTAAGATTTTTCCCATCATCGACATTTTCTTCCTGATTTTACCTATACTTCGTCTATTTCGTTAAAGTCTAAAAAAAATAATTTATTGTTAACATCAAATAATTTTTGGAAAGGAAATGTGAATGAATTTGCCAATTTTTTTTTTAACATATATTCAACAAAACTATAACAGACATTTTTAAAATAAAATATACAAACCTATTTTTAACGTGTCGATATGTTTCTTGAAAAAACTGCTTCATACAGAGCATGATTTAAATTTTTTGCTCAATAATAATTTTTAAAAAAGTTATTGGATGAGGTTAAAAAAGTAGTAATGGTGAATTCAAAATACTGCTTAAACAAAAAAAAAGTGATGCTTTCAAATTTTTCTCTTCATCTATTTTTTAACAGCAACGCAAAACACTGAACAAGTTACAAAATTACTATGCATAAAAGTCCAAACTCATCTTCGCGTATTCTAAAAATAATATTTCACGCTGGCGTGAAGTTATTCTTAAAAGGAACTTACGTGTAACCTAAAATTATTTCAAGCCAGCGTGAAGTTTCACTTCGATCTTAGTTTCACTTCGCCTTCGTATAACTCACCCTATAGGCCATCGCAATACAAAAATCATGGTTTATGCATTTTTATATTTTCTACATGTCTTTTATTTTATTTATAATAAAAAAAAAAAAGTAATAATTAATTTTCAAAAACGTTTCATATTTCAGAGTAGGTTTCTAACAAGCAACTTGATGTGCTGTGATAACATAAGGATCATTGCATTTTTAAACCTTGAATTGTGCTAGAAAAACTAAATTAGCAAGAATTAGGTCAAATATATGGATATAGAAAGTGGATTTTACGGACAAATAATTTTGAGAATTTAAAAATTTAATTTCAGAACACAACTTATAGCATGAGCAGTATTTGCTGAAAATTTCATAACTTTTTCTCAAAGTTTGTATGCTATAATGCGCACGGTTTAAAAAAAAAGTGATTTTGAGAAGAACCCATTTTAAAAATGACCAACAAAAGCTTATGGAACTCAAGTTCCATAAACCTTTCCTTTTCTTCACAAGTGTTCTTTGGTCACGAAAACCTTTACACTTATTTCTCCACTGTTTTCTAGATATTTTAGCAGTTTTTGGATCTACAAACCATGATTCGCGTTAGGCTCATAGTCTTTTCATGTAAAAACAGCTTTTGGTATTTAATTCTAGTTGTAGACCGTATTCATTTACAACGTTGAGAATTCCTCTCTGGTAACGCGGTAACCAGTAAAACAAATTATTGCTGATGAAGCACCCATTTCTAATCAGTTCGACAAGCATAAGTTGACTAAGACCATTTTTTCCACAACATATTGTTTTAACATTGTGCTTGAATTTATGAAAATATCGCAAACAGGTATTTTTATTTCTGAAATAGTTTAACGGTTAGTACCGTCAATTATCTGATACAACATGTTTTTTACACTATGGTAGTAAGATTTGTCAATTTTATCCTGTATGAGGAAGGAGTTAATGAAGAGGTGGTGTTACTGATAGAGTTTTAAAGCCTTCATGTTCTTGTGGGCATCAGAATATGGCGGATTTTTTTCTGCTTTTTTTTTTTAATGTAAATACTTTGTTAAAACCTGCTCGACTTTTTATTATGATAGTTTTACAACATTGTTTTAATCATACATTGGCTACTAAAAACACTGCAAAGCATTCATTAACTTTGATAGCCAAAACCAATGTTATTGCCTTGTTTAATCTGCTCTGTAAATTGTCTTGTTTACTTTTATTTTAGAGGCCTGTCTAAACTATGAATCTTATGTCAAAACTAAATTTAACTAAACATCACACATTGCAGAGATTGTTAGTTCTAGATGAACAGATAGACAGATAGACAGACAGTAGATGGATATAGAGATAGGTAGATAGATAGATAGATAAAGAGATAGATAGATAGATAGATAGATAAATGTATTTCTAACTCTAAAAATTAAATTAAAAGCTCTTAAATGTACAACAAGTTAAACGTAAAATATAAAAGCATATCTAATATAAATCATCAAAATAGCAAATGCAATCTTTTATTTTTCTCTGTACTTTATACTTTTAGTTTAATGAAATTAAACGATCACAATTTTTTATACAGGATAAATGGTCAAGGATAGTCACTTCACTGAATTCCACTGTTATCAATTTGGCTCCTGTTTCGAGCAGTGGCTCAATTTAAAGCTCCCATTTATGCAACAATCGAAAACGTTTTTTTTCTCGCTCTTGAATGGATTTGATCCCACGGAATTTTCCATTAAAATTCACTGCAATATTGTCGTAAAATGTGCTACTGCTATGTCACACTTAATTATAAAGTACGGGAAACTCGCTTAAGACATCTCAGGGTGTTATCATCGAGAACCACTAAGTCAACTAGTTCTCTGTTTTGAAAAAAAAAAAAAAAACATATATATTTTGCTCTACAAATGTGGATATAAAAAAATGAAGCAATGAAATTTTATTTATTTTTATGATCTGGTTGTAAGATTAGTTAGAAGAAGTAAAGATGTCGTCAATGTCTTAGATATGTTTTCTATTTACATTAAAAAAAAAAAAAAAAATAAAACTTTGATCGTTATTGTTTGAAATTGAATTTGGAATATTGTTCTAGAGACAAGGAGCGCGGTACATGAAAAAGATTTTTTCATAATTAATTTTTATTACAGGTGTGTGCAGTTGATAAAACTTATGTATATTTACCAGAACCTTTTAAGGTATGAATATTTCGAAATATTTCGGGTTTATTACCATTTGTGCATATAAATGTGAAATACAGTATTTGAAAAACGTTTAACACATAAATGTTTAATATATTTAGTGGCTCAAAAAGAGGTTTACTTTCGGTAATTCTATCTTTAAAGCAAATTGCACGAATAGATTGTTTATGACGTCGATGTAATGCAAAAAGTTTTGTTTTGTTTGTGCTGGTAGTTCTAGAAAAAGAAGGGAAAGAATAGCGTGAAAGTTAGCCACACTTTTTTTAAAATATCTTCAAAATTATAATTTTTTATTAAAAACGGGTTAAAAACGTACAATAAACTTTGATTCTAAATAAAAATTTGAAAAATTAATGAAAGTACATGTTTCAAAGATGGTAGCACATGTTTTAAAGATGCTAGTGAATTTTGCCATGCCGTATCTATATTTTTTCTATTTGCAAGTCAACTGGAAATTGTCATGTTCAGTTCAATGTTCATCTTTTTTTGTTGGGGGTATTACTTTAGTTGAAGTCTTAAGAATCTTATCATGTTTTGAATTATTCTTATAGGCTTCTTATCATGCTTCTCAACCTGTTTTATATCAGATTTTTTTTGGAAGCCAAAACCAAGGTGAGATCATTCTCTTTAGTAATTTTAATAGTGTTTTCAATCGCTCATTGTCTCTTAAAGATGTCTTAATATTGTCTCTTAGTGATACTTTCCAAACATCATTATGCTAAGTACATGAAGCTATTAAGTTGCGGATGCATTTGGGTTGGTTTGATGTTAGTTTTGGGACTGTACACAGTAGTTAATCGAAATATTATGATAATTGCGGCTGATTTTTCAAACCTTTCTTGTAGACTTCTATGGGGGAAGTGTTGCTGCTCAAAAGACTATACCTAATTCTACTGACGAGATTAAATTTCTTTATGCTTTTCATTGTATTTTATTGTGCGTTTATGGATCTCAGGTGCGGCATTGATTTACTCATAAAACCTCTCTGTTTTATTTTGTGTTTATGGGCTCAAGGCGTGGCAAAGATCTTCGTAACCCCCGTGTTTGAGTGTGTGTTATGGGTATGTGGTACGGCATAGACTTGCTCGTTACCCTTAGCATACCAAATCTCACCGTTTTTTCATGTGAGTAGGAAGAAACCTTTCTGTGGCTCACGTGTTTATTTAAAATTAAATAATAGCAAATTTGGTTTTAGTACTAATACCTTCCTTGTCTGTTTATTTAACGAATGCAGGAGTATATTGTGTTTTCATTTACGCATTAATTGTTAATGCTGATTGTTGATTGATTGTTGGGCTATAAAATTTTTTGCCAGTGTCCAGTTCTCAGCCAAGGTAAAAACAATGGGACGCATCAACAGAAAAACTTTGCCGTGCGTGAATAACTTGCAAGAAGTTACCCTGTAGTTTACAATAAAAAAAAAAAAAAATAAAGCTGAGTAGGATTTTTAACTTTTCTCTTCCGTTCCCTTACAGTGAAATTAATAAGTATTTGTCAATTTATCAACCATAGCCAATCTAGACACATCCATAAATCAAAAAAGCGGAAGTGATCCATGACGAAAATAAGATTAAAATAATAATTTTGACCTAGTTGAAAAATATCGTAGATCCGCCCAACGATACTAAAAATATTTCGAACTTATTGTTTTAATCACTGATACAAGCTTGACGACATAATTAAACTACTTATTAAAGTTGGGTATTTTCTTGCGTCTCCAACTTTGCAATAACAAATAGCATAAGTATTAAACAAGTATCATGCAAATTATGTCACTATGTTTTTCATTACCAGGCCTTATGATTTTTTTTGGATGTTTTGAAATTATTTACATTGAAAGTAGTCAGATTTAATAAGCTATGAATGTAACTCCTAAATGGTTGATAACGTGGTAACCTGGTTTACGTGGTTTACCATATAAATTTATTGTTTCTAAAAAAGTTTTCAATAGAAGGTTTAAGAATTTAAAAGATAATAATATGGTATGTTATTAATATTTGAAGTGGAATATGAGAAATATTACTACCTTGATACATTTGAATTTGGTCGCTTGCTCAAATTTATATTTATTTACTCTTATTATGATAGTTCAAAGGGTGAATAAATATTGATAAATATTGAGTTCTATCATGCACTGTTTCAAGTAAATTCATTACGATCATGGCTGCATTAAATGACAATTTTAGCAAATTTTAGCACAAATTCACATTTGGCGCATGTTATAAAGGTGGCTTTCTTGACCAAAACTGCAAAATTGATAACAAACCCAAATGAGTACGGACTTGTCATTTTGACTCCTTAGATCTAGCAAAGAAAAAATTTTTACAATTTCTGTGTTCGCTAAATCTATTAACCAAAAGGTGAACCTAAAGTTGAATATACCAAGGGCGGAGTACCCATATCTTTAACTGCTTGTGGTACTTTTTCTCAATTAATGATTTTTCAAACGGCATATAAGTGTCATAATATTTTGCCCATGATTCTAGTTTGCTGAAAATAAAAGAAAATATAGACTGTTGTACAGCCCAAACAAACTATCCGCTGGCATACAGACAGGCATTATTTTTGATTGTTGAAAAACACCATTTACTTCTAATGAAGTTTGTTCTATTATCTATTTTTGTATGAAAATAGGGGTGCTATATTATTTTGTGAAAAAATTTTTTTTATATATTTTTGATTAAAACGACGACTCAATGATGTATTTGTATATTTGCGTATCTTAGAAATTCTGTAAATTTACAGATTTGCTTGTTAATGATAATAAGCTGCAAAAGATTATTTCGAAGAATATCAAAATTTCCATTATCCGTTGACGTCCATAATTTTTTTCAGAATTTGCTAGAGCCAAAACTTTCAACAAGATGTTCTGACTTTATCATAGAAATTCTTCAAAGCAGGGGGTGAAATATCTAACAATGCTTATAAATTCGCAGTTTTGCTTAAAGAACTTTTACACATAAGTGAATCACGAAATTCGTTTTACAATAAGCCCAAAAGTTGTTATTCAAAAATAACAAAAAACTTGATTTCTATTCTCAATTCATTCAGCAGCGTAACAGATTTCAAAGGGCGAAAATTACTTCAAAGTGTAATAGGGCAGTGTCAAGTAATGCTAAAGAATGTCTTTGTAGCTCAAGTCAAGTAGGTAGGTAGAGTTAACGAAATATATCAGCGAAAAATGTAAAAAAAAAAATTGACAAATTAATTAAAAAATGGGAATATTAAATCTTTCTGATGATTTTAATGGTTAATGGTAATAAATTTAAGAGTAGGCGTAATGGTCTACAAGCTATAAGATGGGTTTGCATATCAGAGAATGTTAAAAAAGAATCATCTGGGTGATTTGAAATCTACCCTACTACCTATGCATTATTGCCAAGGAGAGTATTTGGGATGTAAGAAAAAGGCTCAAAGATAATTTCGAGTGCCGGAGTTTCAATTTAAATATTACAACTAATATAACTAAGTAGCAAATTATTAGCATGAAGAAAATGGTGTTAGAATTTGAATTCCTAATTATGAAAATTAGAACGTAAACAAGTGTCTTAAGGACTGCTGGGGTGACTATATTAAAATAAAAGTCCACACTTTAGGCCGACAAAGTTTTAGAAGAGCGTTATTAAAACTTGAGTCAGTAGGTGAACAGCTTTGAAAAATTACGAGAATGCATTGTGTCCAATGATGATTTTCTTTGATAATTTTATAGGTACTAGAAAATATTGATATCCGTAACATCCTCAAATAGATAAATTCGTACTTGTTATGGGATATAATTTTCAAATTAATTATATTCCATTTTAAGCTGATTTGAACTGAATATGAATTTAAATTATTAACACAAAAGAAAATTGCAAATATTCATGAGTTAATCTAAGAACTAGTCAGTACCGGAAACAGGTAATTTGTAAATGGCTGACATCATAATAATATAATAATGTTATTCCTAAAGCAAATCGTCAGCGAAAACTTAACGACATTAATATCGACTAGATATAAATTGATGTTTGTTTGCTCAAATATAGAAGATTTAATTTGCTTGGTAAATTTAGATGTATTGCCTCGAATAAATTTTATTGCGGTTCTGGATACCAGTCTGCATTTTGGTAAACACTCTATACTTTATTCTTCGTTTTCTTATATTCTCATGGTAGAAAATATAGATATAACAGAATTACAACGAAATGCACTGGGAAAAAAACTTTCAACAACCACTTCCTCTAATCTCATCTCTAGATAATATTTTTTATTGTTTAATACCATATATTTGTAAAGTGAGTCAGATTGTGCCACGAATTTTGTCCCATAGAGTAAAATTTTTCCTTTAAAACCTAATTTGAAAGTTGAGATTTTGTATCAACTGTATCAAAGTTTAACATCGGATTAAAAATGTTTATTAATACGTAAATCTCAAGATGCAAATACTTGTTTTCTTAGAAACACCGTCTTCTTATGTTTATAATCTTTTTTTTTTTAGATGGTAAATGCTGATATTCACTAAAAAGAAATAAAGGCAGTATTTTTGACGCCCTAAAAATTTTTTGATTCCAATTTTAAAGATAATTTCATAATATATTTATATGTTATATATTATATATTTATATGTTGAAAAAACAAAAAAATTCAATTTTCCTAAATTTTTTTCTTTAGTTTTTACGAGGATTTATTTACTATTATTTTATCAAAGATAAATTTATATAAATCTTGACCTGTTTGGACATTAAGGTGGCCAGGGACAGATCTTTCATTACCATTTATTGGTTTTAGTAAGTTTCAATATATTTTTATTGAAAACCTTCCGGTTAAAGTAATGCGTTTATGTGTAATGAAAGAACTTGTGTCTAACTAATGTTAGGTTAAGTGTCTTGCAAGTCAAACTTTTATAAAATAATTGCAATGTTTGTTCACACAAACATGTGAAACATTTTATTTTTAGAAGATATATTTACACATGCTCCATATATCTTTTATGTATTTACTCACAGTAGAATAAATTGTCGAAAAACACTTTTTAGGATATAAAAATTTTTTGACTTGATCACGAGGCGACGTTTTGAAATTATTCCAAACTGGTAACATAATCGTGCAAAACATTCAGTCGCTTATCAAGGTAATTTGAAAAAAAAAAACTTTCAGGAAACTACCTATAACTAAGTTCTAATCAACTATTTAAAAGTCTCGATGTCTCAATGTTTCTCAAAAAATAAATACTGTTTTCATAAAAGTGCACCAACTAAGTAAGTTGTACAAATATTATTTTAGCAAATTATTTCAAATTCATTTTTTTCCCATATTTTGGTTTCAATATTCTAAGTTTTATATTAACATAAATTATAAATTAAGAAGTTTAACGATTTTCTCTTTCATGTGTACCTATTATGCAAACAATGTTTTAAGGCTATGGCTACAGTCTCCATTAAATAAGAATTTCTAAAAACAAGTCAGTTTGTTTAACGCACTGTTTCCAAAATGCTAGGTACATATTTGATTTATATGTTTTTCTTTTTGTTTAAGAATTATATTTTATCTATTGTTAACGGACACCTTATGTATTATCAGTTTTATTCATACACATTTTTATTTTTTTTTTTTTTGCATTTCTATCAGGTTTTATACTGATCTAGTTTAAATTGAGGTGAATATATAAAAATACACACTTTCAAGATGTTAATATCCGCACTTATCAAAAATTATTGAATTTTCATGACCAGATTTACTTATTTCAGAATTACGACAAAAGATGGATGACGATGAAAACGAAATCACGCTACCCTACAATCCGAGAAGCTTCGTTGAAAAAAAATTGAAAACAGACACTACAAAATCGAATAACACAGAAAATGCGAAAGTAAAAAATATATTAAATATGCACCACATTTATCTAGCTTTACCGTTACCTGCAAGAGCTCTAAGTTTAGAAAATCTTTCTAATGATCCCCGTTCAATAGTAAAAAATCCCCCGTTGTTATCATTGAACCAACCTCAAAATGGGTATAAAAGATCGATCAGTTTTGATAATTTATATCTTCACAATAAATTAGCAAAGAAGATTTTTAAAAATAATGCTAATTCATGTGCAGATGAAAAAAAAGATTTAAATTCAGGTGAAGCAAAAATAAAGCAGAAAAAGCAAAGAAATATAAAGGATGAAAATGAACATAATTTATCCGGTATTCAGTTTGTTATCAGTCAAAACACAAGTTCTAAATGGGCAGCATCAGCATACGTGTAATTATTTTCAGTAAGGATTATAAATATATTATAAATATGTTATTTTTGAATAAATAGAATTTGAAAATATTTTTACCAAAAATTTATATTCACCCAAATATCCCAATAAAGTTCTGGATGTGTGATTTCCAAGTTTTGGTGAAGAAGGTGGAGTGTAGTGGGTAATAACAGGTTGAGAAAATTTCAATATTGCAATCAAGATGGAGACTCTCGATGTCAAGAAAATTGTTGTTTCAAATTATCATATGAAAACCAATATGGGGACGTGTTAGAAGTTGGGAAACGGATGTTTTGTTTAGCGAGCGCGCAAACATGTATTTAGAAATAGAGAAAGACAAGTATATGTAAATTTCATTGACGGTAAAAAATCTTTTTGATTGTTTTTTGCAATTATTTTCACTTTTTAGTAGTTGTAGTGGCAACCATCTGCCATTCTATTTTCAAATTTTTATTGATAGATGTACACTGACTTTAAAAATAATAGTATTCAAATATTAATTTGTCATTAATAATAAATTCATTAAGGATAAACAATAAGTGTAAGTTAATTAAAAAAATTTCTTCATTTGTACAGCGATGTTTTGTGCGATGTATCTTTTGGTTGGCATGGTATACGTGGCATAATGTCTTCGTTACCATTTTTTCTGGAAGCCCTATAATTGTGCACTAAAAATGACGGAAAATCTTTCCGAACATTTTCGTTGTATTAGCTAAGTTTGTTTCGGAGTGTCTATAAAAAGCAGCTTTTTTTCTACTTTATTTAGCAATATCTCTGCTTTTTGACTATCAGAGAACTTTTGATGTTATATACAGTCTCCAATTAGCTTAACTTTTCTGGGCGTAACTTTTAATAAAACTGGTGAAAGAACTAGCACAGTTATCCAGCTACTCTTTTAATAGCTGTCGTTCCCTTTATCCAGCCTCCAATATACATGAAATTTAAGAATTTTCAAATGTAGCAGCTCAATATTTGACTATTATTTGACTCATAGGGTTGCTGTTCTCCTATGACATGGTCCAGTAAGATTTAATATGTATATGCATTAAATGCAATATTTTGCATAGCAACTACCATTATTTCGTTAATGCTTGACGCTTTTATTTTCACAAATTAAGTTCGCCTCAACTGCCAATTTTCCTGGCTTTTTTTATGCTGTTAGAATAAATAACAATCGTTGGTCGTGTATTCAATGCCTTATTGGTGACTTTAAAAGCTAGAACAGATCTAAGGCTTCATCCAAGAAGCCATCCAAGAAGCAGCATGTTTTTCATCTTAAATTTTATTCTATTCAATAACAATTATTCTAATTTAACACGCAAAGTTTTAATTTTTGGCTAATTTTTAATCCAAAATGCAACGCCATTGACGCTTTTTCCTTAAAATACAACCTCAAAATTAATTCGGAACATGAATTATGATTGCATCGCTGAGGTATAAAGTGTCACAAAATTAACTAGATATAAGTGTAAATACAGTTTTGCCTTTTTTATTTGAAAAGAATAAAAAACATCCACTGACTAAAAATTTAAATCCCAGCATTTCTGTTACTAGGTAAAATCTCTTGGATAATTAAATTTTGCCGGAAATTAATGATATCCTGCTTAAATCGTAGAAACCTTCTACACAGAATTGTAAAAAGACGTATTGCAAAGGCAGGGAGCACTTTGTTCGAAAAGGAAAGAAAATAATTTTCGACCGTTTTTAATTTAGCTTTAAATTTCCTGTGGTTGCTCCATTGGAGAACTGTTGTTAATGGTATGGTGAAAAACAGACCAAATAGCACCTTTCGTCTCTTTCAGATGAACTCTGTTACTTCTGGTAGCCTCACCAAAGTAATTACGCATCCTATCAATAATGACATTAGTAAGACGGGTAGCGCCACCAACAGACGGCGACGTTTGTTTTCCCGTAATGCGGCGCCAAGTCGCATTCGAATGTAGCCAACACATTCCTCCTTCACAACCACCTACTTATAGTTAAACTTTGCAGATTTCTCCTTCACCTTCCCAAAGATATTGGTGTCTCTATCACCGACAAACCAGGAGTATACGAGGTTTCATGTTTCGATTGATCGTAAACATATTTCAAAGGCCCGATCTGTTTCCATTCTACCCGATGAATCTACATGGTTATTGGAACATTTTGGTTTATGTGAATCATATTTCTGTCTAATCTTAGGAGAATTTTTACCACATAAGTAAGCTGCATTCATTGACTGTGCAGTGATGACAATAAAAACTTCTAACCGCAACATCAAGAACTACGCCATTATCAGTGGATATACGGAATACAACACCATATTTGGAGCCGAATCCTCTACACTGTTGCGTTGTGAACGCATGCACATACTCACCACGTGATACGGGAGTTAAACCTACATGATATTCTGTACATAGTTAGTTGAGAAATAGAAATTGTAGATTACACATGTGTTTACATGATCTGATTTTTAAAGATAGAACATTTGGCGACGAGATTCAAGTTGAATTATAGTAATTTATACTACGTTACAAAATACATAGAAATGGCGATAAACAGTTTAAATATGCCGAGCTTTCCAAAGTTCGATCTTGATGAAGTAACAACGATAGCGACAAGATGGTCGAAATACAAAAAACGTTTTGAAAATGTATGTACCGCAATAAACGTTAAAGAAGACAAAAAAAAGTTAGCACTCTTATTAAATTACTTAGGAGAAGATGGATTCGACATTTATGACAACATTTTAGTTCCCGGAGCAGAAGAAACTTATGAAAATGCAATTAATTTATTTGATAAACATTTCAATCCAATAACGAACGTTAGCTTCGAATTTTATATCTTACGTTCTATGAAACAACATGATGAAGAAACGATGCAACAATATTTTATTCGATTACAACAACAAGCGCAGAAATGTTCTTTTGGACAAAATCTTGATATCGAAATAAAACGGCAGCTCGAACTTTCAACAACAAATCATAAACTAAGAAGATATTCTTTTCGAAATCCTGAACTTTCACTCAGTAAGTTTCTAGTCTACGCCAAAACGCATGAAGACACTGATTCGCAAGCTGGAATTGTAGAAAATGACGAATAAAGATCTGTCAATGCTGTCAGAAATTCATCCGGTTAGAATAATTATTATATGCCCCGGGCTAATCCAAATCAACTGTATACGAACAATAACAGATTTTGTTACCGATGTGGAGGCCCATTTCCACACAATATTCCATGTCCAGCTGAACAACAACAATGTGATTTTTGTCATAAAGTCGGACATTTTGCACGTGTTTGTCGTAGTAATACCAATTTAAATCGTCCTGTTTGGAATTCAAATTCACGTTCACGCCACTCCAACCCGGGTTCATTTTCAAATCCACGCCCATTAAAACGTTTCAAAGATTCTCTGGAAGATAATAAAAACTACCACCCCTTGAACACTTTAAATACCGATACTCCTAACTTTGAAGAAAATACTACATTATTTACTCTGAACCCCTTTTCAAACATTGAGAAATTTACTACTTGCTTGAACATTGAAAATACTCCTGTTAATATTTTAATTGACACTGGTTCTGGAATTAATATTTTAAATTTACATATTTTCAATGCAATCAATAGAAGTTTAAATCAGAAATTATATATTAGGAAGACTATGATATGACATATGATTCAAATACACCGCTAATATCTTTAGTTGGGACAGTAGATATGTTAATTTAAAGTAATGATAGATATTTAACAACAAGCTTCTATATTGTTGATACGACTCACAAAAATTTGTTATCAGGCGAAAGTGCTCTAAAATTAAATCTTATTTTATTACCAGTAAACAATATTTCTAAAAATCAAAAACATGCTCAATCTCTTTTTTTTTTTTTTTTTTTTTTATATAGATATTTGGGACACAGGACGAGGACAGACATACACCATCAAAATCCTGCCATAATATGCTGCCCGAAATTAGATGGTGGTTTCACCGTAAGCGCATTCATCAAGTGGGTTCGAACCACCACATACCTTTTCACTACGGTCACCGTAGTTCGGCTCCTTAGACCACTGCGCCACGTATCCACAAGAGATCTCTCAAAGTAATGAGATTAATCACGAAAAAATTCAATCCGGAAATGTACCGAAGCGCCTTCAAACACTTATTGATCGTTATAAGTCGAATTTGTTCAGCGGTAGAATTGGTAAATTAAAAGGTCACTCTGTAAAATTACACATTGATAAAAACGTTGTACCTTTTGCTCACCACGAAAGGTGTATACCATTCGCGTTACGCTCGCGCGTTCATAAAGAGATTGAAAAATTAGAGCAGCTAGACATTATAGAAGATGTTACTGGGGAACCAACCCCATGGCTTAGTCAACTAGTCGTTGTACCTAAAGGTGATTCGAGTATAAGACTATGCTTAGATATGAGAAACGCAAATTCTGCAATTACGCGTACGCATTACCCTACACCGACAGTCGATGACATACTAGTTAGACTAAAAGGGCCTACACGATTTAGCAAGTTAGACATGAACTCTGCATTACAACATTTCAAACAGAAAACCGTTTAAAACGATACAAACGATTACTTTTCGGAGTAAATTCAGCTTCAGAGG
>JAUZNK010025032.1:0-19909 GCA_035046665.1 Euphysa ruthae | reverse complement strand
ATATATATATATATATATATTTATATACAAGGTCGATTACACTGCATTGGCTTACAGCAAAAATTAAAAAGAATTTAGAGGAAGGCATCTGCCTAATCTGAATTCATTATGCGTTTTATCTGTACGTATCACTCGTAAAGCACAAATACACAATGCGGAAGGAGTTTATAAAGAAGAATTAGTCAAAATTTTTGGGTAAAATTTTTTATGTTTTTGAGTGAAAAAAAAACCTCGGTGTATTTGCCCAAAAGCCAAGTAAGCTACAAAAGTATGGAACTTATGATTAAATAAACATTAATTATCTGTCACATTCAATATAATAATGATGTTTGAAAAATAGTGTTTAATTCTCCCTTACATTTTCCTTTGCTAATGTTATTTTAAAATTCTGCCGTGCTTAGGTGGCCTTATTCTCTTGATTGAGAGAGAATAGAAAAAACGAATGATTTAATCTGGATACGTAGCCGTATGGCGCAGCTTGATATAATCTTTGAACTATTTGATATAAAAAAACACTATGTGTTTTAATCAACACAATAAAGGATTCCACTGCAATGTAAATCCCTGATAATCCTCTCAAAGAAAGTCTTTATTATTTGGCTTGTGGATCTAATTAGAAAATAGATTTTTTTGTTGTTGTATTATTTGAGCTAATTTCAAAGCAGAGGTGGTTACACAACAAAGACATCAGATTTTTTTTACAGACAATAGATTTAATATTACAGTTTTAAACGCAGTTAATGTATTAATAATAGTTTATTTCTGGGATTTTTAAGTGGAGAGGCCGACATATGTTATTCCAGAAGTGTAATTTAATTGTTTAAGAATTATATTTTGAAAACAAGAGGGTTGGTTTAAAACTTTAGGATAAAAAAAAAATATTTAATAATATTTATTTGGCTATAGCCTGTTTTTTGCTGTTTTTGTAACGTTACATAGGATAAATAAGAGTGGAGTAAAGTTTTCATGAAATGAAAACCTATCGCTTATGGTATATTTTCTGTTTGTTTTCACAGTGTTATTAATTGGAGAAGCTGCCTCTTTATAAGTTCATACTGTACTAGAATGACTGGGAAAATATCTTCTTTTCTTTAATGCATTTTAACCCGTGTTTCTATCTTCTAAAAGTTAATTTTACATTTATTTCATGATTTCTGATTTTTTTACAGGATTAGCATTTCATTAATAAATATTCTTCTTTTACGATGTTTCCTTGCATGATTTGGAAGCTATCAGATTGCTAAAATTACCTTAATTGTGATGCATCTAATTTAATATTTATAATTTATTTTAGACTAACTGTATCTCAATATTATTTTCTTTGTATAGCTCTTTCTTTATGGATCAACCACAAACAAATCGAAAGCGCTATTGCTGCTACTACTGCAACACTTTTTTTTACCAAATAGATGCATGGCAACGCCACAATCGAAAGCATACAGGTGTTGAGATTGAATGCGATGACTGTGGTGATATGTTGTCGGATCATTTCGAGTTAAAAATTCACCAAAGGGTCTGCACAGCATCTCGAGTTTATTCGGAGGATTCGTACATACATGAAGGTTACCAAAACAGTAGGAAGCTCAACACGAGTGAGAAGATACATGATACTCCTGATAGTACTTCCATACAAGATACTTCTAATGGTAGTGAGGTGACAAAACCTGCAGAATCGTCCAATGAAATTCCGGAGCCAAAAAATGACAATGAAAGTGGAGACGAAAAGGAAGATGATACACTGAAAGCTTTTAGCTTGGAGCATTTAATTGGCGAAGATACATCAAATAATGGTGATCAAGATTCTTTGATAGGTGTATATAGAACTGAACAAGAGGCTGCTGAAGAAACAGAGCAAATAGGTGTTGATGCTTCTGCTCTCATAAAAATAAACTCTTCTATAAAAGAAGAGATGAACGAGAATAAACAAATAGTAAGCAATGGTAGTTTGAATATACCTAGTTATGATATACGTTCAATTTCTCCTCCGGATGCGAATATTGAATCTAATTGTCTCATGGAGAGTGGAGAACTTAGCAAAAAGTACCAGCCATATTTTTGTAAAAACTGTGGGGCCAGATTTACTCGAAAAGATTCTGTGACGAGACATTTAAAAAAAGGGACTTGCAGCGGTAAGTCAGCTATTGTTTGTAATGTGTGTGGAAAAATCTATATCGATGTGTTCGAGCTACAGAAACACTATAAATTAGAACATAAAAATATTGCTTTTAATTCTCGGATTTCTCCGCAGGTTATTCGACCTCGTAATGAAGGAGAAAATTCCCCCAGTCATTGCCAGCCACCTTTCCGTTTGACTGCAGATAAACATCAAACACATGTTAGATCGCACAAAATACATGATCATTCATATAGACATATTGCTCCACCTTTACAGCCTGTTTTTTATAATTCATATCCAGTGCATTCAAACTACTTGCCACCTAGAGGTAACTATCGTAATCATCAAAGTTCTAGACTTATTGATAATCAGCATAGTACACCCAGTCAGAAAAGGGTGATCAACGAGCGCACAAACCAGGTTAGTAATCAAGAGACCTCGCGTAAACGAGAATATGATTATATGCATCGCGAAATTGATTCTTTCGATGATACTCGCGTCCAAAAGTACGTCAAGCTCAATCGTGAGCAGCATATGCATCCCTCTTTCGGTCATCACACGCAAGGGGCAAATAGCATTAATTTAAGTGAATATACAACTAACGCTATGACTAAGCAGTATTATGATCACCGATTTGTTAAGAGCGAACAATCAAAAAATGTCGAAAAAAATGAACGTTCTCGTCTACATCAATGTAAAATTTGTGGACTGGAATTTCCAAGGTTTGACTATTTGCTCACTCATCTTCGAAAACACAAAGAAAAATCTGATATTGAGAAACAAGATGTGCTTGATGAAAATTTAGGCATCGAACGAACTTCTTCCGAAAGGAAGGAAGAGAAGGATTATGCTGACAGTCCAATCGATGCAAAAAATCAAAAGCAAAAAATTCATACTGAAAAGTTGTTAGAATCTAAAAATAATTTAGTGAACAATCAAGTTTCTCAAAATAACATACATGATCCTTTATGCTTTAGTGATCAGCAAAAACATGATGCTTTACATTCCCAAAAACCGCACGACTCGATGTACTTGAAGCAAAAACAACCCGAGTCGATTTACTCTAATAACCAACAGAAAACACATGAATCAATGCATCCTACCAGCCAGAAAATTCAAAATGACTCGTATTCTATTAATCAACACAAAACATATGATTCCATGTATACTAACCAACATCTGCGCGACTCTATGTTCTCCAACCATCTACCACATGATACCACATACTCTGTCAGCCAGGTGCAACAAAATGACCTTATGTATCAGACCAACGAGTACCCGCTTCAAGACTACATCCATACTCAAGTGAATTCTGATAATTGTCTAGAAACTATTACACCAGGTATCGATGGAAAGTTTCGGCCATTTATATGTGAAAACTGTGGCCAGCGTTTTACACGGAAAGATTCGCTGGTGCGTCATGCTAAGAAGCTTACTTGTTTTGAAGAAATGGCTGATTTGAAGTGCCATGAATGCGAAAAATCTTTCCGATATCATAAATGTCTCGTTCACCATCAGGACTTAATACATGGCATTAAGAGGCCTGTTCAAAACAGCGACGATGATTATGATTACGGGTCGGAATCTGGAAAATCCGATAGGAGTGACGAATATACAAAGGATATAAACAAAAATAATCAATCAAATGTTTCTCCTGCGACAAATGAAATTGAAGCTCCACCTTCTATGTTAGAAATGAAATCATATGCACCATTAAAGCAACCTCTTCTTCCGCAACACTTCATGGTACCATTAGCACATGCAGCCCCACAAACATACACAACAAATACACACCAGATAGAAAAGCAGAGATTTATTCAACCCAAATCTGAGGAAAGACCCCCAAAGCCAAAAGAACCTGAATATAGCTCATTTGGCTTTTCCATGGTTCCACGACCATTTCAATGTGAATATTGTGGTGACAGGTTTGCGCATCGTCACTCATTAAAACGGAATGTCCGTAGACATCTGGGAATAGGTATACCATGTCACGAATGTGGAAAATTATATCGCGATCAATCCGAATGGAGAAGGCATCAAAGAAGTATACATAATCGGCACTATGAAAAAGCTGATGTACCAAGTCGTATAAGTTTCCGTGATGGCGTCGAACAAGGTTTGATTGGTGTCGTACAAAATAATGATTTTGAAGCGAAACCTGGTGATAGTGAGAGTGACCATAGTGATAGCGAACCTAATCAACGGAAAGAGGATAGCTTTCCAACTATGGTAAGCAGATCTGAAAACAAAACTCTTTCAAACGTTCCAACAATGATTAATCGATCTAAGGAGAATATAATTTTGAATGCCCCTACTATGGTAAATAGATCAGATGTCCATAACTCTTCAAAGGTTCCAATGTTGGAAAATAAATTTGACGCCAATAATGTTTCAAAGTTTCCTGCGAAGATTGATGGATCTGACGCCCATGCATCTTTGAATGTACTAACTATGGTAAATAAAACTGACGCAAATGTATTGAACCCAACGATGGCAGATCCAGAGGAAGAGCCAAGCGTCTTGAAGACTCCAATGATAATAAATAGACCTGACGATAAAATTATTTCAAAGTTTCATAAAACTTTAAACAAAGTCGAGGAACAAAATATTGATGTTTCAACGTCTTCAATAGATGAGCAAAATGTTACGAGAGTTTCAGAAAGCAAGGTAATAGATACTTCTGGTGTAACAAAAGCGAATCCTAATACCAGCGATTTTATTAAAACGGAAAAACTACCAGCTCTAGAATTTCAAGGAAAACTTTCTGGTGATAAAGACAGCCGCAAGAGTGTTTTAGATAGTTATTTATTCACTCATGATGTCACTGAAGTGGAAAATAATAACAATTTTACTCAAGTGAAAGTGTAACTGCCTCACTGTCTTTTTGGGGAGATTAGAATCTTAAGTTTTATTTAAGAGTAACGTTGCACTAATACATAAAATCATCATATTAAGTTCAAAATTGGTGAGATTATATCATTCATTTTCATAAAATCAAAATTATTCTTTTTTAAACTTCAACCCAAGGAATGTTTCCACACACGCCTGTTCTTAAAACTTAATTTCATTATACGTTCTTGTGCTTCCTGAATTTTTTTTATTACCTTATATTCTCGATACTGGTCCAGAATAGAGTCACACTGAAAATGAGGTTAAGTAAATTTTCTCAAAATTCTTTCGCTGCTTTTTATTATTATTTATTATTAAATTAGGGAGAATTTTTACCTATTTTTAACACCTGTCAAAACTCCCCATTACAATAAAGTTCGCTATACGTAATTGCACACTAGTAAAATTTTTCATATATATTTTGAAAGCAAAATTTTTATTGTTGTTAAAATTTTGCACGATCATCGCGTTTTTTTCTCTTTTTTTATGCCCTTTTTATTTTATTATTTTCTTTTTTTTTTTCTTTTTTTGGTCGTTTTCATGGATTAGATTTACAAAAATAAAAAACATAGATTGTATATTATGTTGTCTTTGCCGGTTTTTTATTATACTTTTAAAGTAGTGATTTTTAATTTATTCTGTTGAGTTATCGTATTTTTTTTATTTTTAATAGAAACATTTGTTGAGACTCGTAGTGTTTATACCAAATTTTATGCTTCAAAAGTATTAAATTATTTTAAAAACATTAAATACTTCATTAATCCAAAGATAACTCAGGGAAATCTCGTTAAGTTGAGAGAACTCAGGAAAACATTACAGGCAGAGTGGTAACCCTATATTCTGTATCAATTTAGACAAAAAATTGTTTGAAAAAATATTTTAAACACTTGCTTATTGTCCCTCGTTTTAATTTACCATGAAATCTTAATTTATGATTATAAATATAGTCATGCGATATTTTTTATTTTGCAAATAGCAGTATTTTTATACATATATAACTTACTTATTATTCTCTTTATCTCACCTACGACAATTATTTCTTCTTAAGGTGGTCTTACAGTATTAAAATCTGAACTTTTTTAAATTTCTTGTTTAGAATCAAAATTTAATCTACTTTTTGAATCTGAAATCCGTTTTTTGTAAAAAATAATTTAGCTAAGATATTTTCATTTTTTTGAGGGGTATTGTAGGGAAAAAATGAAATGGGGAATTTATTCTTTCCCTTCTGATTTTCGAACTACAAATCTCTGCAGCGTGTGATGTTTAGTGTCAGTTTTGTCGTAAAATGCAGAGTTTAGACATGCCTTTATGAAAATAAAAGTGAATAAGACAATATACAGAACAAATTAAACAATACAACAGCATGGGTTGGCTATCAAAGTTATGAGTGTTTTGCAGTGTTTTTAGTATGTATGATTAAAATGATGTATTTTTAAGAGAAAGACCAGATTCTAATGCCCACAAGGAAATGAAAATTCTATCAGTAACAACACCTCTTCATTAACTGCTTCCTCTTCCAGGATAAAATTAACAAAGATGCTGCATCAGATAATTCATAGCACTACATTTTAAATTAACCGTGACATTATCTCAGAAATAAAAGCGCTCTGGTCTCAGTTGTGGTGTTTTTCTGAATTCAAGTGAAATGTCAGAACAATCTGTTGTGGAACAAATGGCCAAAGTACTTGTGTTGGTCGAAATGATTAGAATGAGTGTTTCGTCAACACAATCATTTGTGTTAATGATTACGAGAGGAATTCTCAACGTTTTAAATAAATGCGGTCTGCAACGCCAGAATGTTGTAGCTACCGAAAGTTTTTTTAAATGAGAAGACTATGAGTGTAATGCAAATCATGGGTTATAGATCTAAAAACTGTACCAAAGTATCTAGAAAAAGTTTAGAAGTAAGTGTAAATGTTTAGGACAGAAGAGGTTTATGGAACTCGATTGTTTTTTGATTTTAAAATTGGTTTTTTAAAACGCTGTGCATCATAGCATCCAAACCGTTTGAGAAAAAGTGAAATTTTCAGCAAATGCTGCTCATAACTTGTGTCCTGAAGTAAGATTTTTTTTAAATTTGTTGTCCGTAAAATCTACTTTCCATGTCCATCATATATTTGACCTATTTCTTGTTATTTTAGTTTTTCTACCACAATTTAAGGTCAAATAATCCAATGGTCTTTGTTTTATCACAGGACATCTAGTTACTCGTTAGCAATCTACTCTGAAAAGTTGAAATGTCTTTGATAAATATTCTTGGCGCAACAAACCGCAACGTTTTCACCAAATTTGACCTTTTGCATGATACGGGCCTGAAAAAAAAAAATTTTGGGGATCATTTTTTTGTAAAAAGTTTTATAAGGAGAAAATATGATTTTTGTGATAGTACTGTAAGACCATCACCTTAAGGGACTTAATTTTTCATTATAAGATTTTTACCTTTACCTTTTTCACTAATATAATTAGAACATAAGCGGTAGTAAGGACCGTTGCAAAATATTTGGAAGCATGAAAGTACAATTCCATGAGGTCAAAGAAAAAAAATCTCAAGATTACGTGTTCTGTAATAATCTTCTTAATATCGTTCAAAAAATTGTTCTCCTATCCGTGCTTTTCAGTTAGAAATGTTTTTTGTTTAAAAGACTTAAATTCTTACACTCGAATATATAGCGTCTTTATTATTACCTACCTGCATAAAACTTTCCGTCAAGGATTAGAGACCAAATGCCGAACCATGAAAATTATTTTGTTATTGTTAGTCACTATGAGAAAATTCTACTTTTTGGAGTTATATGTTTTCTTATTTTAATTAAAATATATATTTTTTTTTTTTCATGTTATCGTTTCCTAATAAGTCTGTAAGATATATTGAATAACATTAGAAATAAAAGATGCTTTAAAAAATGTTTTACATTAGGCTCCTATAAATTAAATTGTTCTTGTTGATTTTTCCCTAGATTATTATTTGATTAAAATTCTATTTTTTACTAAAGTTTTTCTTTATAAGAAAAAGCAGACGTACTTTAAGGGGCCACCCCCTCTAAATTTATTTAAAAATTTATTTTTGTATTTTTATATACTTTCAAGCAAGTAGAATAAGAAAAACATCGCTTTAAATTCTAATTTTGAGTATAAGTCCATAAAATTTCACTTTTAAATATACCACTTATACATTGTCACCCATATCAACTATGGGTGACAATGTATAACTTACGATCCAGAAATTGCTCTGTCGTAGCCCACATGGTAAAAAAGATTTAGCGAAGGAAGGTATTTAATACGAAAACATCTACTGTGGCTATAAATGAAAATGATGATATTACTGTAAATAATGAAAAATAATTTAAATACAAATAGATAATAAATACCTAATCTGAATCTACCCAATCTTCTACTTCTGTAAATAACGAATTGCTCAACGACAGCCACATAAAATTAATATGTCAACATCAACTGTATCTGCTCGTAAAATTGAAGATATCAAAACATCTACTTCAGGCAAATTTGATGCTATTTCAAATTATCGCTTAATTGATAGTTATTCTGGTTGTTGGTGTTTTTTTAGTTCGCTATCGTGTCTGGAGTGTGTAAATTATACGTTAACATTAGGTAAACGATATAATAAGAAGCAAGAATTTTTATAAATGTTGTTTTTATAATGCTCAAACTGCAACTATGTACATAAATCAGTTTCAAACATCTAAACCATGTGGCAGAGGTTTTGATATAAGTAATAGAACAATGTATACAATGCGTTCTATGGGTGTAAAGAAGTTTACCACAATGATGGAATCTACCACCAATTACTGAAAACACATAACTAAAAAGGTGGCATCCATCACCACAAAAACTGTTGCAGAACAAACAGTGCTTGATATATAGCAATTGAATTGAGAAACGATGAACTGTCTCTTAATTTAAAGTAGCTTATGTCGCCGTATCTTTCGATGGTATGTGGCAGCGTCGCGACTTTTTTTCGGTGAACGGTGTGCTTGCCGCAATATCCATTGATAACTGAAAGTTTTTAGATGTTTGGCGTTTACGATGCAGTTGCAAACTTTAATAATGGTAAAAAAAAGCCTCTTTTGAAAGAACGGAAAATGGAATCAGGTGTTCATATAGCTAGAGATGGCCAGGAAATAAATGCAAAACTACTCGATGAAGAAATTAGCCAACATTTCTCAATGACCGTTAAAGCTTTTTCTATGAATTGTTCAGGAGATGTTTAATACAGGGAATGATGTGTTTTAAACGAAACAGACAAATAATGTATCGTTTAAAACATTTAACTCTTTCTAATCATCATATTAAATTTTTGGACGGCTGAAATTAAATCTGCTTTATCAACTTTGGTCGGTGTAAGCAACAATTTGGGTCAATTTTGCTGTTTTTTGTGGTTAACGGGCGTAAAAGCCTTGGACGTGAATGCTATAATTCTCCGTAGAAGGTCTAAAGGCCTCAGACTTGAATGGTATAATTGTCCGTAGAAGCTCTAAAAATCTTTGACGTGAATGGTATGATGGTCCGTAGATAGATCTAATTTAAACCTAAATTCTTTACAGAAAGAATTTAACCCAGAAATTGATTAATTTTGGTATTTGCAATTTTTATAATGCCTATGGTCCATTTAAAACGGGCGTAGAAGCAAATGGATAGAATTTAAAACGATTATTAAAATAATGTATGAATCTCAAATTCTCGATATTGATTCCAAAATATGAATTATCTGGAAGGTATTATAATGCAAAACCGTTTTAGCAATGACACTGAAAATCAATATTTCCATGTGATGGTTTAAATTTGTAGTAGTGTGGGGTCACCTGTCTTAAAATGAATTCCTGTGTGCAAGTGCTGTCTAAGGCAAATTTTTTGTTCGTTTTACCATGTTAGGTCTTTAAGAATACAAAAACCTGTTTAGCATTATTTTTAACTGTATTTCCCAAATTTTATTCAAAACTATACAATGAAAATTATTATTTCAAAAATGACATCAACCATGAAAATTTTTTCATTGTAGAATCGTATTTACGCTTTAAGTATGCGCTTGCAATTTTAAGAAAAATAATTAGAAGACTAGTTATCATTTATAGGTAGGTTGTAACTTATGCCTTCCAGGTGGGGTGCAGGGCTTCAGTTAATTGATTGTATGCTTATATGAGGATATTTTAACAATTTTCGACTTTGTATAGAGCTTTTTTGTGTTATCGTAGCTAGTAGGAACATGAAACCTAATCATCGCATGTGCATTTAAAGGTCTTATTAGTTCTCAAATCTTTTGGGTTTTTCAGATTTAAAGTCGTAAATATTATTTTAGAAGTGAATAAGTATAAAAAGTACATTGGAAATTACCTTTAGAGTGGTTTCTCAATCTATGACATTATTTAAAAGTCTGAAAATTTAAAAAAAAAAAAAACTTGATCGCAGCATTTTTTCAACGGGAATATGTCCAGAACGGTTGATTATAGAATTTTCAAATTGTGAAAGATTATTTATAAAAGGTAAACAAATGTTCTGACAGAGGTGATTTTTTTATTTATAAATTGCGTGTTGTTTTGATATTTTTTATGAGCGGGTAAAATATCAACTGCTTTAAAAAAATGAAATTAAAAATTCTTTTCGGTCAGAACACCTATCGCACAATAATGAATACATGTTGGAAAGTTTATTAGCTTAAGTGTATTTTAATAACTTACTCGGATAACACAGTGAAAAGTTTTCTCTGTTGAAATTTTAAAATTTGGCGGAAAATGCAATATGGAGAAAATACACAATAAAATACTACATTATATGCTACTACAAATTGCACCACTCATATATGTTTCTCTTTCTTTATCTAATTTTTTTTTTTTTTTTTACTTCGTTTTTCGGCTTACGGTCCATTACCTTGATACAGCTCCCATCCTTTTTATAAACAAATTCTCTGCAAAAACGACCCGAATTTATTCTCAGCTTCTGAAATTCGGACAATAAACCTATACTCTAACATCATTGAAGGCAATTACTGCTTATGTAACACATATGCCAAGTATCTGTTTTCTAACATAGACTTTGAGCATATTAACCAAATCGTTAATCCAATCGTTCACATTTTGCGTGGTATAATGAAGACATTTCTTCAGTAAATTGTCAGATTAAATTTTTATGAGTGTTTCTACACAAGAGCAAAGCAATCAGTTTTTTCCAAGGAGTAATGACTCTTGGTGTAAATATCTGCTGGAAAAAAATTGTAAGACAACATAAACATTCATTTCTCTCATGTAATCATTAAATATGATGATGAAGCACATACACTTCTAATCATTTCGACCAACAAAAGCTAAATTAGGGAATTTGTTCCACAACATATTGTTATAACATTACAGTTGAATTCAGGAAAACATCGCAATCAGAGGTAGAAAACTTTTATTTCTGATATATTGTCGGTTAATACGGTTAATTAAAATTTAGTGTCATGAATTATCTTTGTTACACCTTTGTGACATCTTTGCTACACCGTGGTAAGAATCTTATCAATTTTATCCTAGAAGAGGAAGGAGTTAATGAAGAGGTGGTGTTACTGATAAAATTCAAAGTGTTCATGTTTTTATGGGCAGCAGAACCTCTGGTCTTTCTCTTCAAAATACACTACTTTCTTTTTTAATATAAATAATTTGTTAGAACATGCTATTCTTCTTTTCATTAATCGATTTTTTATTATGACAGTGTTACACTAAAAACAAAATTATTTTAATCATACGTTTGCTAAAAACATTGTAACATTCATCAGCCTTTGATAACATGGTTTTCTTGTTTAATCTGTTCTGAATATTGTCTTGTTTACTTTTATTTTACATAAAGGCCTGTCTAAACTTTGCATTTTACGACAAAACTTTACTAAACATCACTCGCTGCAGACATTATCAGCTCTAAACTCAGAAGAGAAAGAATAGCACGCCAGAAAATTCTCCATAATTTTATTTCATTATCTTTTTTACAGAAGCCTCAGAAAAATCAAAACATTTCAGATTCAAAAAGTAGAATAAATTTTGATTCTACAGAGGTATAAAACAAAAAATACGAGATTTTCATAAATTTAATACTGTAATACCACCTGAAGCCATTGAATAGATACATTTCATAAACCTGCCTTGCACGCAAAAGCATAAGGTTATCAACCTCTTCATGGCTTCGGACTTGCATTTTCATAGTCTGAAATGTTTGATATCGTGTTGTTTTATTTTTTAGCAGGCATGTTGCATTGCCTAAGACTTTCATTGCGCGGTTTTCCTATTCGATATTATGATAGGCAGATTGTACAGAAAAGCAATGTATGTACCGAATATTTGGGCATCAGCCGTGTATAGTTCTGAAGGTTATGAACTAGCAAGTATAGTACCATTTTAAGGGGGAAACCTACTCCAATTGTCAAAAAAAAAAATTCTTGATTTAGACACTTTAATTAATCTAGAATACGAAAATAATACTAATTAAGGCGTTTTCCTTTTGTCTATTGGTGAAATTTACCATTTATTAGGATTGGTGCATTATTTTCCCTAACAACGACTTTAGCAACTATTTACTACCACATCTATATCCCCTTACTTCAATGAAAATATCCTAAAATGCAAAAAAAAAAGTTCAATTGGTCTAGACAACATCCCGTTTTCATATGAGAGATTATTTCTTGAAGTGTAAAGTTATGTGTTGTAGAAAACGCTAAAATTTTGCAGAAAAAAAACGTACTAAGTATAGAGGTAAAAATATAGGATTTCATTGGAAAAAGTTTAACAGTCTAACAAGAGTATATTGTGATGTTATTTGTGAACATTCTATTGAATCTGATATTGATACTGAAACAAATTCAAACTGTAAATAATATAGGTAGTAAATAAAGAACCTTTATATAGCTAGCAAATCACTATTTAATTTCTCATCTGCATCTAACCGATAGGAACTGCTGCTTTAGCACCAATAAGCCCAAACAAAAAAGATATGATAACAGAATTATTCACACTAGTATATAGTGTCCAAAATTGCTCTTGCGTGACCAAGTAAATAAGTAAGTAAGTAATTATTCACTATCAATAAAAATACAACAAAATAAATGTTAAAATTTTAAATGTAATACAATTTTGTAAACAACAGGGGCTGTATTGATAGCTGGAATAAGCTCAAGAAAATTCAAAACTTTATTTTCATTGTAGGTCCCTCGATGGGTAAGGGGCGGTCCGTTAAAATATATAATATGATTAATATAAGTAATATATGTAATATAATATGCCGTATTTAATTTTTACCTAATTAAACCAGAATTTCATTTCTGCTTTAATTTTCCAAGGTAACATTTCTTCAAATTACGTTTGAATGTACCTAATAATACCGTTCCTATGCTTTTTTGCATTCTCTTAAATTTTTCCATATTAAGGGGCTCGTATAAGAAATAGTATTTTGACCTTGGTTAATTTTTCTGAAAGGCGGAACAAGTTTTTTGTGGGAATTCATTGTTCTTAAGCTATTATTTACACTAGTTTTGAAGACCTCAGACATGTATTCAGGAGAATTGCTATTAACAAACTTAAAGGCACTTGCACTTATGCATTGTTCAAATCTGTCTTTTACACTATGCCGATTTTTTTGTTCAAAGTCATCAACTGTTAAATTGTTTCTGTTTCCTAATAGTACCTAATACATTTATTTTCCGCAGTTTGAAGTTTTGTTCCTAAAGCTTTATTAATATTTGCATATCATGAAGAGCATTTTGTTATTGAGATCTGGCAAAGCGGATGATATGGAGTGTTTCTTGCATAACATATTTGGTTGTGTAAGGAAAATGTTTTTCTCATCATGGACTACCTTTTCAATAACTTTTGAAAGTAAAGGTAGAAGGGATATTGACCTATAATCCTTTGGATCTGTTTCATATCTTTTTTAAATAAAGGTTTTAGTTTTGCTATTTTACAACTGCCAAGAAATGTTGCTGTTGAGATCGAGAGATTTCAATGCTGTGATATCGCTAAAGAAAGGATCTATGCTCCATCTTTTAAAACTGCACTATTTTTATTGTCAATTCCCGGTACTTTAGAATGTTTTATGATTTTGAGTATGTCGTAAATTGAATCTTGTGTTACTGGGGTAAAATTAAAACTTATGGTTATGTTTAAGTTTTTGTAATAGGATAATGTAGGTCTTTACCATAAAGACCTGGTGATTTAGGAAGTTTCGATACTAATTTACTTACAAGACTTGCGAAATAGTCTTTGAATATTTCAGTCAATGATTTTGGATAAAAATATTAGTCTCATTTTTTTTTTTAAACATATATTTCACACTTGAGATGATTTCGATGGCAACCCTAGTTTCTTAATTTCTTTCCAAAGTTAATTAAGTTTAACTGCATTTTCGGTTAATTTGTTTTCTATATATTATTGTTTTTTTTTTTCGTTTGATTGAGTCAGTTATCTTTTTTTAATTCTATAATATCTTTGTCAGCATGAAGCTTAGATTTCTTAAATTTAGCATTTCTGATATCGATTTTCTCTGCAATGTCTCAATCAAACCATTCCTGTCTGTTAGTTTTTATTTTATCTTGCCTTAGAGCAGCTAAATTGTCTATTGTACCTCTTATTTGTAGCACAAAATCTGAATAAGAAAAATTAATATCAGAGACCAACTCAGAGTTAAAAAATTCTAGGTTGTTTAAGATCCTTTCGTAAATGTCGGCTGAATAATTGATCGAAATTTCTTGTATTTTTGAGGTACAGAATTATTTCTGAATCTGTTATACCACTTTGTGATATCTTTTCAATATTATTGACAAGAATTTGATTTAATAGCGCGCAATATTCGCATGTTACACGAGTAGGAGATTTAATTATTTGTTGTAATCCATACTGGTGAAGCAGAGATAAGATATCTGATCGAAAGGGACTTGCATCCTGTTTACTTGTGATTTGTACTATGCGTAACTACTAAAATTATATATTATATATTTCAAGACCATGTGATAGATAGAGGTTTTCATATCAATCAAATATCGGTTTGTACCATATGAGCACACGCTATTGAAGCTAGGGAGGTTTTAGACAGTGATGGATATGCCGATACTAATAATGCAACAAAACTAGAATAAAATTTCCCTGGTACTGCCTGGTACAGTAAAAGAGGTTGCTGAAAAACAATGGCAGATACAGCAAATGAATTAAGAGATGGTGACATTAATAATATAAAAATTTTATTTTTTCGTGTGTCGGTGCTTTGCAAAGGCGAGGATCTTCGTCTTTCAATGACGTGTTTCGCGGCTCTTTCGATCGACACAGGAAAGTTCGGTGTGTAAATAATGTAGTTGCAAACTTTGATAACTGCATGAAAGCTACTGTGCTGAAAACAATTTGAGCTAAGTAAATCAAAGATGAATGACAAAATATTAAAAAAGAAAGATATTTTTATATTGTTTGTGGATTTTGGTGTTATTTTTGTATATAAAACTCTTAATTTCAATTTTTAACCTGGTTTTTGTTGACATATTTTTTTCAGGGATATTTATCTTTAGCTGCCCTTTTCTCAAAACGATGTTTTGAGCACGCCGGCCATGATTTTTCAAAAACGGAATAAGATTTTTAACTAAGATTTTCAGGATTTGTTAATCGTACCAAGTTCTGATTTATAAGCGAATTACTTATTATCATTTTTTTTTTTTTCTTGACTTCCAACTGTCAAAAAATTTTAACGTGTGCTTTGACCGACCGGTCACAAAATTTGAAAAAAATTTCAAAAAGTAACTCCATTCATGGGTTAATTATTTCTGGCTGAATTTTTTATATTGTGTTTATTAAAGGTAGTAAAGTATTTCAAGTTGACCAGATTTTTAAAAAGAAATCATTAAGTCTTGTATGCGGAGGTCAAAGTTCAACGTTCAAAAGCACGTGGTCTAAAAATGCCTAGCTAAAAAAAAAAAGAAAAAAAAATTCTGGTCAACTTAAGACACTCTAAATAATAATTTAAACGCTCCCTGAAAATTTCAGAAACAAATTTTAAACGGTCTGTGAGCTATGTTGGCCAGCGTCTCAAAAACTCCAAAATGAGAAAAATGATGAAGCTGCATAAAACGAAGTTTTTAGCACAACAGCTTTCATACCTGCTAAATTGCCAGCATTTTGTGTAATGGCAACACCAAAAAAATTTGCAGACGATCCATTACTGCATCTGTAAGACGACCACGTCCATTGAGACCTTTTTCTTTCTTTTTCAAGTTTCGCAGTCTTGTTTTAACACGTTTTTTGATAATACCCCACACACTCGAATTTTTTAAATTCAATACCAGGGTAAGTGTTTGATTTAATGAAACTTTTACTGCCTCTGTCTCCTATGAAATTTACATATCGCACTTTATGTTTGTCAACAGATCTTGAAAACACACGTTTTGCACCTTCGATCTCCATTCCGCCAGCAGATCCCTGGTAATTGTATTTAAAAACGTACGAGTTCCTCCAATGTGCAAATGATGTAGGTTTTGTTTTTATGAGATTTTTATTTAAAAAGCAGCCTTTGCATCACCTGCTAATTGGTTCCACATCCAAAACTTTCGCAGTATCCATCGATGTTGCAGCAAAGACACCATTTAACAATGAAAATCCCCTTTGCTGCCAAGTACTATCACATGACACATCAGTATCAACAATGTCATGATCATCTGCATTAGACATAGTTTCTTCAGCAACTTTTTGTATCACAAAAGCTATTTTTAAAGCAAGCTTGTCATAATTGCTTTGTGTCATTGGTTTTGGCATATCCATCAACGTGGTAAACTTTTTAATCCGGAGTGTCAATGACCAAGTGCACACATTGTATAAACTGTTCTATTATTTATATCAAATCCTCTATTACATTCTTTTAATGTATAAAGCTCATGTTCATATTTGCAGCTACAGCACTTGACAAACAACTTTAATGCGAGTCCTTTTTTTCGCACATTTTATTAAACAATGAGCATTTACTACATTGGAGGCACGCTAATACGTTAAATGCATCAGACTATATTGTGCAATCAATAATCCTATATCCTGATATTTTACTTATTTTATCGGGTGTATAAATCGTTTTTGATGATACAGTTGCACAAAATAAATTAATTCCAGATTCGTTATTTACAGAGTTATTATTTACATTCTTTACAGTTTCATTTTGACTTGCTCCAGCAGGATTATTTGCAACAACAACTTCAGAATTAACTTCATTTGGACTATTAAACCTTCTCCCCATGAATCCTTTCCTATTTCCTTTAAGTCTTGTTCTAGCTTTAACTCTACAAGTTTTACCCATTTTTAAAAAAAAAAATCTTGAAAAAAAAAGTAAACTTCTGGCTTCAGGAATATTATCAATACGATATTTTGACTTAATAATCCAGACTTTTTTTGTTAGTTTGATTCATCAAGAAGCCACACCAAGCACTGCCACTGCCGTTTTGCATAATTTATAATTTATAAATAATTTTAAATAAATAATTTTATGGATATAATAATAAAATTGATGAAGGTTTTATTATATTTTCATTTTAGATATGTTAAAGTGCATAAATCATTAAAAAAAAAATTCCATTTTTTGAAGAATTTATAGGGGGTTTCTCCCTTAATAGATGCCAGGTGTACATTCCATAGCCCATTAACAGTTGCTTGAATAAACTCCAGCAGAAATTAAAATATATAACTTCGATGATGCTTTTGCTTGTGTTCCATATGGTCTTCAAAATTATTGAGAAACTTTATTGTATTTTCTGCTACCAAATCTTCATCAATGTAACCATTGTATATAGAAAGGAACTGATCTCACGGCCTATTGTTCGGAATTTGATTTTCTAGCTCGACCAAGGTACATGCATAACAAACCCTGCCAAAACTCGTGCCTAAATTCGTGTTTATTGTTTCATATTTTGTCTCGCGTTCCCATTTCTTTATTATTATTATTTGAACAGTAGAGAATAACTAAATCAAAACAATGCGAAATCAAAGCCAAATCAAAATTAATTCTAATAACTGTTCACAGGGAAGTTTATTTAAATGTTATAAAAAGAATCGTTAACTTTCCATTCGAATGATCTTATACATCTCTAATATTTAATTTTCTGTTTTTAAACAAAGGCGTAAACAGTACAAGGTAAGTTTAAATTCATTTCAAATTGAAATATTTTTCATATCATATTATAATCATTATTAAAATCATTTTTTGAGGGGAAATTCGTGCCTAAATTCGTGCCTATTCTTTGATATTTTGTCTTGCCTCCCTAATTCTTTATTAATAATATTTGAACAGTAGAGAACAGTTCAATCGAGAAAATAGATTGTTACCAAATCAAAACCAAAAAAAAATTGATTTTAATACTGTCCATAGAGAATTTTATTTAGACGTTAAACAAAAGAATCCTTAACATTCCATTCGAATGTTCTTAAACATCTATTATTTTAATTTTTAATTTCGCGCCTTTAAAACAAAACTGTTTTATGAACAGAAAGTTAGATTAAAACGTTGCATTAATGTAAGTCATTAATTTTAAATTGAAATATATTTTTAATTTAAAAAAATATTTTTATTTCACTATTATACGATATAGTTTTTGTATAGTTTTTCTTTTATTTTGTATAATCTATTCTTTTAACACATCAAATGTTAATGTTGTGTTGAAATTTTATTTAAAAACTCAAATTCAGGGAATTTTGATCGTTGATCAATTAAAACCGGCCCTAAGTAATTAATAGTAACAGCTTTCCAAATGTTCTTTTGGAATTGGAATTAGTGATAACGGTGACGGTGTATCAGGCTTTCCAACTGCTTTGCATGACATACACTCCTTAATCTGCTCTTCTACTAATTCGTCCATACCGAGAAAAAAATATTTTTGATCTTAATAAAGAATTTGTTTTTTGTAGATGAAAATTTCCTTGATGAGTATAATATATAAAAGTAGAGAAATATTTTTCTCTACTTTTATATATTAGAGTTTAAATTTATAAACTTTGAGTTTTAGTACCACCCGTTCTTTTCTTAACGGTAAAATTGCTTTCAGATTGTTCAAAAAATGATATAATGCTTTATGGTCATTATATATTTTGAATTTTCGACCAAGGATATATAAACGATGTTTTTCATAGCCATATAAGATACTCAGACGTTCTCTTTCTAGCTGGGAGCAACGCTGCTCTGTTTCTCTTAAAGATTGAGATGAGTAGGAAATTATTTTACTCGTTCTTTTTCTATCATTCTGCATTAAAATTGCTGAAATGCCTACTGAACTAGCATCATTTATCATAAATGTGTCCTTTTTTCATCAAAGAATATCATAAAAGTATCACTTGTAAGTTCATTTTTAAATTTTCGATTCTTTTTCACAATTATTAGTCCATTCAATCATTATATCTTTTGTTTAGCATTTGTCTTAAATGGTATTTTCTGGTCGATTGGAAGTTTTAATTGCTTATATTTTCGACTCGCTAGGATGTATTCCACTTTTCGAGAAATAATAACCATAAAATTCAAGTGTTTCTTGCGAGTTCTTTATCATCTAAACGTTTAAAAACTTTTGTGAGTATTTCATCACGTTCGTTAATATTTTTTTGTGCATATCAGAATATCATCAGAAATGTTCATTGTCCCATTTATATCCCAAAGTAACTTTTTATTTGCGTTTTGCAACTCTTCTGAACTTGAATTCACAACTATTAAACGTTTGTACGTTTATCAGATTGGAAAACAGTAATATATCTCAACTTTTATCTAATTCTAACTGATATATATAAGTGATATTTTCTGCTACAAAAATTTACAGTGTAAATAAAAACGTAAATAATTTTTTTTATATAGATATATCTAAAAATAATCTTTTAAAATTGTTCTTATTTACCTAACTGTATAATTTCAGTGAAAGCACGGAAGCCT
>JAUZNK010025021.1:0-14623 GCA_035046665.1 Euphysa ruthae | reverse complement strand
GGCTTCAACAGAGCCTGTAATAGTATGTCTGTTTTGTTGGTTTAACATTGGCTTCAACAGAGCCTGTAATAGTATGTCTGTTTTGTTGGTTTAACATTGGCTTCAACAGAGCCTGTAATAGTATGTGTGTTTTGTTGGTTTAACATTGGCTTCAACAGAGCCTGTAATAGTATGTCTGTTTTGTTGGTTTAACATTGGCTTCAACAGAGCCTGTAATAGTATGTCTGTTTTGTTGGTTTAACATTGGCTTCAACAGAGCCTGTAATAGTATGTCTGTTTTGTTGGTTTAACATTGGCTTCAACAGAGCTTGTAATAGTATGTCTGTTTTGTTGGTTTAACATTGGCTTCAACAGAGCCTGTAATAGTATGTCTGTTTTGTTGGTTTAAGGCTTGTTGTTTTGATTGGTCATTAATACTTGCGTATTTTTTGAATTATATAAATTTATGAAATTCATGTTCATATAACATAATCAAAATTATTTTGGTAACCTTTTCTGAGAGTGTCTACTCATTTCAATCAATATTGTCAAAAAAAGAGATAAAAAAAACCTCTTTTTGACAAACAACTGGCAGAATGATGCTGTCATGATTTTTCTGAAATAAGATGTAATAAACATTTTCGGTCTCATTTTCAGCCAAAGATGAGTAAATTATGCTATGGCCCATGTTATTTATAATTTTGATAACTTCTGTGTCGTTGTTGAGGCTTTTTATTAGTGTTGGTAGTAAAATACTTTTGGGAGTTTTAATAAAATAAATTTTCTTTTATTTTCTGGTACCATAGATATTGAAGTTTATGGAAATGGACGGTAAACGGGCTGAGAAGGTGGCATTCGGTCACAGTTACCATCCTTTTGAGGGTACCTGAACTGTCATTTCTGAATTTTTAGGTATTTCCTAAGAAGAATGAAATTATAGGAGAGCTTATATTGCTTACTACTTTGAAAATGATAGTCCAAATCCTACCAAATTTTGTAAGTATGTTGTGGATGAATAAAATTTTCCATTTAAAAAAAAAGAAAAAAAAAAAAACACGTTCAGGGATTTGGTACATGCCGAATTTCTTAAATTAGTGCTAAATTATAGTATTTTTCATTATTTTTCGCTAAATAATAATGCATTCTAATACAATATAAAATCGATTTTAGGTTATATCCTTCAGCAAGCTGGGGTAAAAATAAATAACAGCCATAAATCATCTTTTATGACCATAAAACTCTACGTCAGGAGGAAAAAATCGATTTAGCAAAACACTATATTTCGAAATTATAAATTCTTGACAATTTTTTTTTTTTTTAAATATTAATGTATTTTAACACACGTTAAAATACATTAATACGTTAAAATAATCTAATCAATCACGTAATCATGTAATCAATCACGTAACAATCATATTTTGAAATAACATTTAACTCCTCCAATGATGCATTTCTCAATGTCTTATAACAACGATATTAAAAATAACACTAAATTCTTATAGATATATATAGATATATATACCTTATAGATATCTCAATTAACTTTCAAAATATGTATTTAATTTCCCCCAAACCTTTCATTCCCTTGTCTGGAACACAAAAAACTACTGTTTAATTGTATAAACTCTCTTTATAACATTAAAATTGTAGATTTTATTGGTTTGAACCTATACAGTACACCAACACAGAGTATACTTTATAAATCTAATTATATTTTATTTACAACATACCATTATGTTTGAAATCTATTGAAATCAGACTGGCTCATAGTCTGGTCGAAATATCATTGAACCTCAAACAAATTTTTATGGAAAGTTTTTTGGCATCAAAAACCGAGCAATGTTATCCTCCATAACATATCAAAAATTCCTCTGCACTGTTCGCGGTAATAAATGAACAAAATGAGGAATTGAAGAAGCGCATTTTGGTATTATATATATATAATGAGTGTTATCCAAATAAGGCTGTGACAGTTCATTTAACACTTTTCATATATGTTGAATTTTTCCTAGCTTTTCACAGCTTTGCCTGCTATAATGCGCGATACTATGGGTCCATTTTTTCATACATAAGAATGTCTACTCAGACCGCCGTTTTCAATTTTTCCGTTTTTTATACATTCGATGTAGAAAGTATCGAAATACAAAGAAAATTTTTTTAAATCAAATTATTTTACCTTCTAATGGAAAATTGCAATCCTGCATCACTTATTTCTTCTTGAGTGGCACATTCATCTTCGAAAGCATTAGCTAGATTTTGATACGTTTCATTCTTTTTCACATCTTTAACAGCTAAAGTTTTTCCATACAACAAAATGTTTTATTATGAAATTTTTATTTCTTGTTGAATAGATGAAAAGAAGTGATGAAATTCCTTTTAATCTACATTGAAAGATAATGAATGCACCTTAAAATAAATGCATCATAGTTGAACTTAATCATGCTTCACAACAAAAATACGTAATTGTGCACTGTATTTAACTACTTGTCTGTGAGACAGAGGTTTAACTTAGGGTGATCAATACCCCAATTTTTCTCACTTCTTCCGTATATTGATGATGTGGTATCGCATCCAGTCCATGTATGTATAAATAATATGTGCTTAGAAACTGTTTCGCCATTTTCATTTATAACATCTTCGATGTTCCATTGCTTTTCTTCACCTTTTTTGTTATTATCTGGAGACATTGTTATTTTCATTCCTACTTTCCAATAAAATAATAATAGCACAAGTATATCTGTATCACTGTGTTATTTGCAGTTTTATGTCGTTCAATTACCTCAGTGTACCTGTTTTGAATGCCCCCACATTTACACAGGCCTAAAGCCTATAAGTACACTTACAAATCCTGGAGAAAATCCCAAAACCAAAAAAAAAGTAAATCACAACCAGATACTTATTTCACTCCCAACATGGCAGTACTCTTTTCACAGACCAATTAATATATCAGAAGCAAAATAAAGTCATCCCACTATATGAAAAGATTACCTGTGACAGTGAGAACAGCAACAGATAAACTCAGCAAAACCCTAATATTAGGGGTCAGACGCATGTTCTGTGTGTGATTTGGTATTGGACCAAGTTGATTTTACTGCCAAGATGTCCTTCCTATCAACAAACTCATTGGGGGAAACCAACTCTATTCAATCAAAAAGCCACCTAGAGAAATTTTCCAGTGGTCTCAAATAACATCTACAGCAATACAGTAGCTAGTGAGAGTGAAAAGATATTTGCAGTTAATCTAGTCAAAATACAAGTTGATGTAATAGTTAAAATTAATTTACAACAACCTCCGTTTTGGCATGCTCAAGTATGGCAGATACAATGAGGGTGTCAGCGTCACCAGAGCTTCTTTTTACTTTAATGTCATTACGGATTAATTGGTTAGTATGCAGATCTATTAATTGTGTCTTGTTTGATAATTTTTTAGGAACAGTTCTTGGCTACATGTTGGTTTTTATTTATAATAAGCTATTTTTTACCTGGTCTTCTTTTTTGTTCATGGTCTTAGATACCTCTTTCATATCTCTCAAATAGCAGACAGCAAATTCTTTACTTTCCTCTTAGATAACTGGAATACTGGTCCAAAATTTGTTGAAAATCAGCATTGTTGGCAGACCATTTAAATTTGTGGAGTAGTGCACCTCCATCAAGAATATATACTGGGAACAAATAATTTTGAACTGAATGAATATGTCGTGTAATGAAATTTTTCAGCATTGACTTTACTGCTTTCGTTATCATACCGTCTTGAAAGAATGATGAGGATATAGGTGTTAGTTCATAAGCGAAGTATTTTTTCATGTCATTTTTCTTTTCCATGTTAACTAACATTCTTGAAAACATAATAGTTGGATCAACATGAATCTTTTCTGTCTCAATTTTGACTCCAACATTCAAGAACTTAAGTGTTGTTATCTGATCTTTTTGTCTTAATAAGAATTAAAAGTTTTGTTGTCAAGTTGGTGGACTTTGCACATTGTTAGGACCTTTGATTTTGACATTGAATTATGCACTTATGCAGCACCATGGATGCTTTGGATCCAATAAAGGCGAGCTGTTTTAGTGACTCCTCTATCACAAGTTAATCCTCTACGGCTTTTCAGAGAACGCATTATAATTTTCTCCATAATAATGTCCCACCACAAACCATCCCAGAATCTATCAGATCTTCTAATAGTATGGAACCCATCATTTGTAAACTTCTCATATATGTCTGGGTATGAAGTGGGGAGTTTCAACATCAACTGTAGATACAATCTGCTACTTTTTGCATAATTTCTCTGAGATGTTGCAGCAAAAATGTTAAGGATTTGACTATTTGCTAACAAATGGAGCTTCCTGTTACCGGTTTCAGCTCAAATGAACAATTTCAAAATCCTGACGTACTTTAAATACTGTATCCGTAAATTGGGTGATTTAGATTCGGATGAAAGGTAAGCTTTGCAGCGTTGCAGACACATCTCTGGATTTTGCATACCTTCTGAACCACTGACATCATCAATTGTAACTTTTCCATCTATGAATGATGCAAACAACATCAAGTTTCTTCTAATGTATCTTTGGTTACTTCTCTTTTCATTTTAAATAGCTGTATTTCTTCGTCGTCAATACCTGTTTGTAGATAGAAAAAAAAAAAAAAAAAAAAACGAAAAAACCTGTTTTTAAGTTTGCTTCTGTTGATTCATCAACACCGATGTTTTGTCTTTCTTCATTCTTGTTACCTCTTTCTATATCTGCATCCTTTAATTCGGCAACCAAGTTGTGTGCTAAAAAAATTTTCAAAACCTTCAAAGTTAGCACTGATTGAATCAGGAAATGCAAATTGCACAAAATCTTGGCAAACATTTTTGGTTAAAAAATATTTTTTTAAATATATTTGTGAAGACTATCGTAAAACGTAATATCCCTTGTATGCCTAATGTACCAGCTTTTATTTGAAACAAATTTTAACACCTTAGGCCATTCCTGAGAGAATATAAAAATACTTTTTTGTTAAAGAGATAAAACGCATGTCATGAGTTATAAAATTTTATTGAGCGACTTTTCAGGAGTCATGCTGCTCCTATCATCAGGCTGGTGATAAGAGCAGCATGACTCCTGAAAAGTCACTCAATAAAATTTTATAACTCATGACATGAGTTTTATCTCTTTAATAAATATAAATGCCTGAGTTGACAAACACAAATATTTCTAAAATATAAAAATACTTGTCTAAACTCCATTTTTTGCCTCGAAATTTTTATGGTCCTGAAAGGTTAAAACAGCACTTTTTAAAAGCTTTAGCTCATTCTCAAACCATTTAAGTGTCAAAAACAAACCCATATACGTTTGGTACTATAAATACCTGTGAAAGAAGCTTACATTATACGTACGAGTTCTAAAAATACCTATGAAACAATCTTTTCCGAATCAATTTTTCATTCCAACAGATCTTCAACAGTTTCTGGTTTTATATATATAATTTATAACGAAATAAAGTATACAATTAGATATGACAGAAACACTAAATTGCGTGTCATTTTATAAACACAAACTGAAACAAGAAAATTCGAACAACTCAACGAAATTCCATACTTGAAAAAAGCGTCAATGAAAGTTTTTAAAGTATTCCTTCTTTCACTAAAATACCCCTATTACTCTTAACGCTAAAACTTTTTTGCCCAAAAGTCTATGCAGAGACTATTTGATATGTTGCAGATAATAAATTTGCACTTCTTTGATACCAAAAAACCTTCCCTGACAATTTGTTTAAGGTTTGGTGATATTTGGGGTTAATTCGACCATTCTATCACATTTTAGTCATATTTCGTTTGTGTTATATCATATTGGGCTATACACATGCACATGCATATTATTCATTCTTAATCCTAATTTTTTCATAAATCTAAATTATTAATAGTCCAATCAAATGTTATTCCTGACTGTCAATTCTTAAATCATTATTTTTCGTATGTTTTGATTTTCACGTTACTGTAGGTACTTATAGTTGTTTTTGGAAATTTTCCATTTAGGTCGCATGCGAATGTTCGCCTCCGACAAGAATACTATTCTCAAATGGTGAATCGGCCGTACCAGCCAAGCAACATTGAAGAGTTGAAATCAATGGCAGGAATTCTAAAGACTGCAGCATCATAAAATCCATTTTGACCATCTCTCATTTGAAAGCAGAATCGTCTATAACCGAAACGATTCGAGGGATTGAGGAAAAATTTATAAATCAATTTGGACTTTCTACTTCTAATGAACTTCAAAACTTAAGCTCATGCACCATTATCAATGAAGATATAACTGAGGAGATACTTAACATTCGTAAAGCAGGGTTAACCAAGGCGGAAGATTTTAAGCAAACAAGAATAGATGAAAGGCAAGGTAGCTTTCATGGACTTATTAAAAGAGTTAAAATAGAAAATTTTAAAAACACTTCTGAAAACTATGTAATTAAGAAACACACAGGATCTACAGTCTTTGAAGTTAATCGAGATATTCTGGCTTCACTATTGTAATATTCTGCGCGATATGACATACCTATTGATTTTGCTGCATTACAGTATCTTTTGTCTCCAATCCCAACCAGTCTAGCAAATGAAGACGATATGCGAAGAGAAACATCAAAAAGTAAATTACTTTCACTCGTGTTTGATCAATGACAAGTCACAGCAGTCAACCCAAAGTCAGGTAAAAGTATAAAAATAGTCACTGAATCCACATTTGTTATTGATTTGATTATAGCGGTACAAACTATGTTGCAAATACCAGATACCTACAAACAGCTTACTTTGAATTATTTTATTGGTGAAGTTGCCAAAGGGGTTCAATCGTGTTGATATAGTTGCAGAAACATACCAATCAATTTCAATAAAAAATGGTGAGCGAAAACCGCATGGGGTGAGTGCCAAAGTCGTGTTTGGTTTAGCTCAAAGATACCTAGAGATTTCTCGAAATTTATTTGTAACAGTAAAAAAAAAAACAACGCCATACAGACATTATTTGTGATATTTATGTAATAGTCACAACAGAACTTTAAATCAACTGAAGCTTTTAAACAAAAGTCCTGCAAGTTTTAAAACTGTTAAGAATACGACAATACTTGATCCAACTGATATCATTTCGGAAAAATCTGATGTTCTCCAGAACATAAAAGGCTAACACATTTGATGAAGTTAAAGATTTTGTCCCCTACTCGATATGAGAAAATTACAGTTCAATTCAATGAGCTGATTGACAATCCATTAAAGTTCCAAAGTTTTGCTAAAGATGAGCGTGATTTTGGCGATTTTATTTTTCTAATCTTGATATTGCAAAGTTGCCCTATCATTGCTCATCGAAATTATCTTCACATTAAGCCATGGACAAGCTACTGTTGAACGCATTTTTAGCGTCAAAAATTCCGTTTTGAACTTGAATATGAAAGAGAACTCTGTTAAAATTCAATTATTGCCAAAAAAATTATCAAAGATCACATACTGTCATAAAATTTGAAGCCACGTACTATATCAACTAATTCGTGAAGTTGCAAATGCAAGACAAAAGTACCAAGACAGTTTATCAAGATTCAGAATCGCAAAAAAAAAAAAAAAAAAATCAACAAAGAGAAAACCATCATCACTGAGGAGTTAAAAATCATTTCTGGAAAACGTGAACAATTGAAGAGCACTTGCGAGCCGCTGAATGCCGAATTCATTTCAACCGTGAAATTAGCAGAAAAGAAAATTGATATAACTTTTATCTAAAGCTAATGCCTTAAAAAAGAAGTCTGAAAAAATGGAGAATTTTAGAACTTGATAAAACTATTACTCTGATGCAGGAAAAAAGAAAAAAAAAATAGCGTGACTGAGAAATATTTAGCGTTAATATTTAGTTTTTTTTCTCTAGTAGTGGTTTCTCTTTAATATCTTTTATTTTGTTTAAAGTTATCTTCAGCGACATTTTATTGCAGATAATTTTTACCATTTTGTTAAGTTTGTGCAATTAAAATATTATTTGTTGCCATACACTCCTTTGAAAATTATTTCCGAAATAAGGAAAATAAGGAAAAAACATATACTTTTCAGGTCAACATAGGAAAAATATTACTTTTCAGTCTCAGGAAAAATAGTATTGTTTAAAAGAAAACTCAAAAAAATAATCGTAAATTTCAGTATGAACCCTGTGTTAATCATACAATTTTACAATGAAAATCAAAAGTACGATAATTAATTATTATTATGTGTGTCGTAATTCGTGAATAATTTGGTATGTATAGCCAATTTTGTGCATAAAAACAAATTAAAAACCTTTTTTTAAATATTTTTCTTAGTGAGCAAATTTCCAGACTCAGAGATGAAGTTTCTCCTGCTACTGCTCCTCATCCATCTCTTATTCAAAGACGACGTTCTCTACCTCATATGCAAAGACAAATTAAATAGAATTAGAGATGTAGGAAGGAGATAGCAGATTCATGCTCTGACACTCCACATTGGAGTTTATGGTGCGAGATACATTCTTCACCTATTTATCTAGGTGCAATAAACCAGATATGTAACTTTTGCAATATTCTTAAATTTAATGATGAAGCTTATTTTCAATGCTTCCATAGCATAAGGATAAAGTAAACTTAGAAGCAATTGCACCATTTCATCCAGAGTTTTATGATTTAATTACAGGCAATAGCGATGATAGAGCTGCGAATGAAAATTTTCAAAAATTCCTTCGTAATTACAACGCATTATTATCATTTCCTTCTTTAGGGGCCAACATCGAATTATTGTCCATATTGTTCTAGGTTCTGTGGTCAAATTATTCATCGTATTTGTAATTTAAGACCAGAAAATAACACAACAGCAAGTTATGGTCAATTTGACTTTACATTCATGATGCTGATACAGCTCTAAATTGTAGAATGCAACATCCAGGCAAATGATTAGTTGTTTTCCGGTACTTATACTAATTGCTGAAATTGTAGATACGTAAGCGCACCAGAACCACTATGGTGTTTATATGAAATTGGTATGAACAAGATGTCATATTTATCGCCTAAGTTTTCATCTCCCAAATGGACCCCATATTTATTCTAGAGAGGGAGAAGAGTTTCAAGCGTTGAGCCGCGCAGATCACAAACTGACAATATTGATGCGATGGTTTAAATTAAATTCAGAAAATATAGCCGTCAGTATAAATATTTGGAAATTCCCAAACATTTCGTAAAATAACTATAAATGGAATGCCAGAAAAAGAGGTTGTGATAAAATAATTACCTGAAAGTTTTAAGTCTGTCCTGCTCAAGGTGAATTTTATTTTACTCGCTTTTTATTATTAGGGTGTACCTTTTTTGAAGATTGACGGTTGTTGACATTTTCCAGGAGGCATGTACTATAAACTACTGCGTGATGATACAAAATGGGAAAACACCCATTCTGAATATTTTTTCACTCGGATGCCGAGAAAAATAAGGCAATTAGATTTAAACTTAAATGTACAAAAAATGATAACTTGAATCATACCACAACGTTTTAAACGAAGTAGTTTGATGCTTGAGATAAAATCTCTACTTAGAAGGGTGCTTCCAACCTCTTACCTGAGGTTGCCAAATTTATATGTGATTCAGTTTTCATATTTTATACGCTTAGGCTTAAATATATATTTCAATATAACAGATATTATTTTTATAAAATATTATATATAGTATATAATATTATTTTTATAAAAATATAATGGACTCCAATTTCAATCGAACAGTTAGTTAGCTTAAGTATTCCAACGTACTTTCAATGTGGGGCCAACGAATAGTTTTAAGCTATCGGATTTGGTACTGGTGTACTTAGAACTCACATTAACATATAATTATAATAATATTTATATCTAGCTATCTCTATAATAATATTACCTTACGTTTAAAGCGTTCGCTTAGCATGCGAGATGTACGGGATTGGTGACGCGGTCCTCCAAATTTCTTTCTAGTTTTTTTAAGGTTTCTTTTTAAAAGCACCAATTAGTGAAATCTTGGCGGTCATACAGCTGGTAATATAATTAGTTTGAAACAAGCATGTAATGGAATAAAATCAATTATAAGCACTAAAAAAAAAAAAAAACAATGAGAAACCATCAGCTACGTTAATTAACAAAAAAATTGAAACTCACTCTGTTATTTTCAAAAATATTTGTGTTTGTCAACTCAGGCATTAATAATTAAAGAGATAAAACGCATGTCATGAGTTATAAAATTTTATTGAGCGACGTTTCAGGAGTCATACTGCTCCTATCACCACTCTGTTATTTTGGAAAAATTGCTGAAAAAACTAAAAAGAAATTCCTGAAACGGAAAATCATTCTCTGACTACTTAAATCATGACATAGAATCTTTTTTTTTAATGGATTTTTAATGGAGCCTACCACACCAGCAGAGATAAACATAAGAATTGCCCATTTAAATCACAAAAAGCAGAATGTTCCGTTCAGTCTTCCAACACAGGTATTAAAAACCATATTTCCTTTAATAAGTGTTCATTTTAGCGACATAATAAACATCTCTGTAGAGACTGATATTTTTCCATCGTGTCTAAAAAAACATTTTTTTTTTATACAAATTCACAAAAATATTCAAAAATATTGCTTGAAAATTATAGACCAATTTTTTTATTATACAGCATAGGTGTAATATCCGAAAGAATCATGCATTGCAGAAACTTCCTTAATAAGCATAAAATACTTGTTAACATTGAGTTTGCGTCCAGAAAAAACAATACAAACCATGCGACAATCAAATTAACTGAAAACATTATCATGCCCTATATTCTGGAAAAATTACTGCAGGTGTCATTATAGATCTAAAAAAGACATTTGACACAGTTGGACATACCATTCTTCTAAAAAAGTTATTGCGGTTTCAAGGGAAGTCTAAAAACTTGTATTATCTTACAAATAAGACGGAACAAGTTTCAATAAATTGTAAAAATTCTGCAACAAGAACAATAAAACATGGAGTTCCAAGGAGCCTGCTTTAGGGCTGCTTTTGTTTTTAATATATATCAGCGATTTAAACGATTCTATAATCCGCTCTTTTGTTTTTGACTTTACCGACGATATAAGTATTTTAAATATTAATTCATCAATGAAGAAAATAAATTCGCAGGTAAATCATGACCTTAAAAATCTTTGTATCTGGTTAAGAATCAATAAAATTTCCTTAAACACAACAAAAACATCACTCGTACTTTTTCATTCAAACAATAATAAAATTTCAAAAATTTAACCTTCAGAACAAGTGGTCAAAAACTCCATCCAGTAATATCCACTAAATACTTTGGCATTATTCTTGATGAACACCTAGATTGGAACACCCATGTTACTATCATTATAAAGAAAACAGGTAGAAACGTTGCTTTGTAAGCTAAGGTACGACGTAGATAAAAACAACTCTCATAAACATATACCATGCAATTGTTAACTTTCATTTAATCTACGGGTGTCAAGTTTGGGCACAAAATAGAAGTCCCCTAACAAAGAAGAGTTCACGCCATTCAAAATAATGCACTCCGTATAACTAACTTTAAACCTTTTCATTCTCCAGTAAGTCCTCTGTAAGCAAACGGTGGCATCCTTAAATTGACAGACTGCATCAAAACTTAATTTTCAATTGGTATATAATCACATTAGTAACAATCTGCCAATATCTTGTCATAGTATTTTTAAACCTTATGAATTTACACATTAGTATAATACACGACCAACAACTAATAATCTGTTATACATCTCAGCAATAAAAACAGACAAGAATGGTACATCATCAATAAAGGTCAATTGCGTAAAAAATTGGAATCAACTTTATAAAGTTACTGTTTTAGGCAACTTAAAAATTATTTCATAAAATCTTATTTTTCTTTATCTTTTTCTTTCTTTTACAGATCTTTAAAAAATGGAAACGATCAAGTCACAACTACAGAAGTAAATTTAAACAATAAACGTAGCTGTGTATGTAAATGTATCTTTTATATGTGAATAATGTCAACTGTATTGTCATATTGAAATTGTTTGTTTTTTAAGTGTTTGTGTTGAGTGTTTTCAATTAATTCGTTAAAAATATGATTTTCAATTTTAGCTGCATTTTTTTTTTTTTTTTAGTTTTATTTCTATTTTTTTTTTTTTTTTAAGATTCCATCTTCATTACATCACATTATTTTCATGAAATTAACTAGGTGGCCAGTGACCTCTAGTATATTTTTGATAATTAATAGTGTGCACTCCTCGCTAAAGTAATATATAAATTATATCTTAAAAAATTTAAAAACGTAATAATTATTGTATATATAAAAATTTTAAAGAGGAAATATGATTGGTTGATTGATTGATTGACTAAAGCTGCCCAATCTATTAGTTTAACTTCTACATTTGGAGCTTCAAGTTGTTGTGGTGTTTTAACTAAACTCTCAACTCTAACGTTAAAAGGATCTTAACTTTCTATGCTATGAAATTGACGGTGGAAAGTTTTGATTTTCGTGTGAAAAAAGTTTATCCAAACTTCCTTCTCGTACTTGGCAAGATACATAACTGTGCAAACAGAACACAGTTGTATTTCAACGTCAAAACTTCTTTTGTTTTGTCATGTCACAAACGTGTACCGACAATCATAGGCATTAAATCAATAAGCGTTGCTTCCTAAAGTTCAAAATTAGCTTCGTGTATTGAAAGCACAAATTAAATTGTAATACAAACTTCTACGTTACTGACAAGCACTAAACTGAGGTTTACCTTTCTCCATATTTTGTCTCCACATATCAAAACTTATTGGAACAGTTTTATAAGTACAATATAAAGTATATGCATCATACATGAGGATCAATAATGCTTCTGCAGTGAATTGGTGTACATGTCGGGTTCTTGTGATGCGTTCTGCCGTTTTAAATAGATTTTAATTAGCTGATTAAGATATAGTAAAAAAATCACGAGATAGGAAAGACAGACAACAACGTAAAATGTTTAAATACATCATTTTGAGAATTAGCTTTATTCATATGAACGGAAGAGGGTTCTTTTCTGCTGATGTCGGGAAAAAAAAATCCATAACGGTAATTTTTTGAAAAAAATTTAGAATACCAAAGAACTCTAAAAATAAACTGGATTGATTAAAGGGGCACATCTGTGGTGCTCATTTGGTGAAAGGGTGAGTGGGTGCTTTTATACTTTTTAGTAAGAGGACCTACGGCTCTCGTGGTGACTCCCAGGAGCTTTTACGGAGATTTACTGTTGGAAATTATTAATCTACGCAGATTTTTTATTCTGGAAATTAATATTTGGGAATTGTGAATCTACACTCTCACCACTATCCGCAGCTCCAAGACCTTAAAGTTATTAGCTTTTGTGTTAGCATATGTTGATATGGCTCAGTGGTCTTAGGCGCTGGTTTAAGACACCAGTCACTTCGGTGGTATGAGTTCGAATCTCACGAATCTCTCCACTATCAAAACCTTTTTTCTTTATTTATTTCAAATTATAGCTACCATCAAAAAATCTTGATGCACCACAAGGGGTCAAAAAAACTCCATAATCAAACATCGAACTCAAATTTTGCGTGCCGTAAAGATTTACCGCGTCTTAGATTTAAACAAGAATTCCATCACAATGATATAATTGCCGCGTACATGCCGCGTACATGCTGTGTCGTCTGTATAATAAACTCCTTACTATCAAACGTTTTTTTATTTATTTCAAATTACAACTACATATTTAAAAATAGGAAAAATCTTGAAAAACCATAGGTGTTTAAAAAACAAAACGTCATGAGCGGTTATATTCGAAAATCAAACCAAATAAATTTTGAGCCACAGTTATATAGTTGAATTAAATTTTGAGCCAAAACTATTCAACGCAGCTGATAGTCAGATATTTAAATAATAAGGCATAGAAAAGAACGATATCTACAGATAGTCGAGAGAGGGTTTCGACTAGAGTGTAGGTGTATGTACAGGGAAAAGCCATCGGACCTGTTGATCGTGGTAGATCATAGCCTATAATGTTGGATAAGCAATGATCTCTAACCGGCAGTAATATGTCTGTGGCTGCTGCACAAGATTGTGAGTGCCTTACTTCCAACCAAAATCCACTCCTTCGAAGCTGCAAGCGACCCAAATATAAGCCTGATCAAGCCAAGTCTGAAGGGCTATGTGATCGAAAAGAGAAAGAAGGACGTTAAAATTGTACAGAAGAAAAGATAAACTCACTTTTGATTATGCTCATGAAATGATCAACGCTGCAAACAAAAATTTTGCAAAGAGCGGAACCAGACTCTTGTTACAGGGATACATCAATCACGGGCAGATTTTTAGTATTGACCGGATTGATGACAATGAAGGGAATTATAAATGGACGGTTAAAACCATATGTTTATCGCGTAATTGCCGACATAAGCACGAAAGCTTTCAGATAACGGATGTCAATTCTGGTGAGCCAAAGGTAGCAGTTTTGATCTTGTCAAACCCTTCTTTGAGAATGACCAACGTTCTTTGGGTCTTCTTCGTTGATAGCCCAAAAATATTATAATATCATATTATAATATAAATTCCATCAGAAATATGTTCAATGATATTGAATTTCTTCTAAAAGGTAAAGTTGATATTCTAACAGTTGCTGAAACTAAACTCGATGATTCATTTACCTATTCTCAATTTTA